>JABSTR010003716.1:0-31334 GCA_013339765.2 Haemaphysalis longicornis
GACATGCTGCGTGCAAGTGCGCGTGCAGTGTGAAATGCGGAACAGTCGGTTAACACTATGTATATACCGCATCAGGCATAAATAACGTGGACTAAATCCTATTTTACAGCAGATTGTAGCCATTTATACGTTCCTGTAAAGCACTTAAAATTGTGCACGTACTACAACACAGCGAGCTGATGGCTGATAATGACAATGTTTCTGCGACGCTTTGTGAACCAAATGCAGAACATGAATGTCCTCTCAACAACTATATTTATATTATGAGGTATCCACAAAAGCCCAATGAATTTTTCAGCACTACCGCGGCTCTGTCCCAACGCAGAAGGAGAACCTGAGGACATCTGGTCCTTCTCAAATTCAAGTCATTGGTGATTTCAGACGTACTGCGCGTCTGCAATTAGCAAAACGATATTCACTAAAGCGGTTTTAGCGCCGCAGTCAACCTGAGAGGTTTTCGTGGAATTTCTATTTTCTCTAAGATACCCTTTTCTCGCTCCTTTCATGCTTTGTACGGTGTTGTTATAGCAGTGGACATATTTTTTCTGTCAAATAACGTCACTAAAAATACGTCTTAGCCGTCTTATATAGTAAACTGCTCTAAGATAATTCCCATAGATATCGACGAAGTTTATTAAATTTTATGTGGTGCGTGCGTGTGTGCGTGTGTACTGCCTGCATGTGTGCGTGTGTGTGGGTGCGCGGGTGTGCGTTCGTGTCTGTATCTATTTCTGTCGGCGTGTGCGTGCAAGTGCTTGTGCGTGCGCTTGTGCGCCAAAGCGCGTCAAATATATATGTGGTTCATTGTTCCAGTTAATGCACGATTCAGTGCATACTTCACTGCAGCGCACAAGTTATGTGGAACAAGACACAGCAAAAAATATACAAAAGCACTGTCCAAAATTTTTACTGGGACATAAGTGGAACAGTAACTGGAACGGCCGACAGCGCATCCCCTCATTTATTCGGTTCCACATAATAACCACAAACGTACAGAAAACAAATGCACAGTTCCAGATAAGATCCACTTATATCTCTCGTTCCAGTTATTCTTCGTTTAGATCCAGATAAAAATATGTGGATCGCCCCGTTTAACTGGAACTTACATGGAACCAGATTAAGAGTGTGAAAGCGCATAATTCTTGGCCGGCAATGAAGAACCAGACTAAAAGAACTAGACATGACAACGCAGGCCTGTCTTTGCTATTCAACAACAATAATGCCTGTAATACACGCTCTGTCTGTGATTGGCTGAAAGGCATGACGTAAGTTAAACAGGTGGCGGGAACCATCACGTCATGCATTGGCAACTTAGGCTGCGTAAAAGTGACGTAATGTTACGTAAGAGCTTGAAAATGGCGGCTGCTTTTGTCGCAAAATAGGTGACCGGCGCTTCCCAGCTGCCGCAAGGTTCCATGGGTAGTTTCACTTCCAGTTTGTCGCTAGCAGAACCATGGCGGCTGCGGCTAGGTCTGTAGCTGTCGAGCCCGATCTTCGAGACTCAACAGGGGGAGTGATTCTGCGCCATTATCTGCTGCTTGGTAAGTTATTAGTTTTCATACACCTAAGGTTACTACTATGGTCATGGTAAACGAGCCTGTACGCGGAAACATCCATATCGAGAGAGCGGGGGACGAGGGGTGCGTTAGTGTTTGCGCAAGCCTATCTCGCCCGTCGGGTAAGGGTTCAGTTGTTTTAGCTAAGTTTTTGTTTGAGGCAGCGTTATTTGCTTCGGAGTATTCATACCATATCACGGACTGAAATCAGTGTCGAAATGAAAGTTCTGGGACACGTTTAGCTGCAACACCCGATCGGTGCCTTGGCGCGCTTTAATCGCGCTCCGAAGCACTGGCGTAACTGCCGTCGTGAAACGTGGTGTCGTAAACTCACCGTAGTACTCGCCCGCCGTCGCGACCGTCTCAAAGCGTGAAAACGGGCGTCGTGATATGCTTGCCGTACTCGAAGTTTGACAACACTTTTGGGCGTCATAATATCACCGTACTACTCGCTGACATGCTCGCTCGCCGTCGAATCGGGGGTCGTGAAATCACCGTAATTCTCGCTCACCGTCATGACCATCTCGCGGGGCGAAGAGGGGCATAGTGATATGCGTGTCGTAACCGTAAGGTCGACAACAAAATCGGGCGTCTTGAAATACCCGGAATACTCGTTCGCCGTAGCGCCCGTTGCAAACGTGAGCGTGTAGTATGGTGATTTTAAGACTAACATCACGACGCCAGCCCTCTGAAGGGTGTGTGAGCAGCGTGCCATTGCAGAATCACGTGGCTCTTTGACTCCAGCGAATGCGATCACTCGGACTAAGCGCGTCCCTGTGTTTATCACGATCACACCATTACCCTTCCTTATAATGGTAGCGAATAACAGAACGTTCATAAACGCGTGCTACAAACGACCAGTTCGTTTCCATGTGATACGTGTGTCTGGTTGTGTTTATTTGTACAAGAGTAGGGTGAGGATAACGTTAATGTGGTTAGAATTTGTTTGCAAGATTTTGTTGAATGCCCTTATAACATTTTATATAGTGAAAGCGGCAAAGCTCGTTTGCTTTATCATTTTGTTTGTTTCGTATTCCAGCGAATCCAGTTCAGGTTTCGACTTAGGAAAAAGTCGCAACCACAGTTTATGGCGTTCGGGGAAGCTCCTCTTTCGTGCCACATACTATCCAGCTCCTTCGAGCACGAATCTCGCCCGCTACTTCTCCTCTAGAAAAGCGGTGGCGTATACAGCTGGGATGGCGAGTGAAACCACTCGGGAGCGTGCATTTCACACCGTGTCAGTGTTCAGGCTTTTTAGTATGTGAAATCTGGTAGTACTACATGTTGCTCAAGGATAATACTTATCGCAGGAGTTGTCTGCAGCATGGTCCAATGTGCGTGCACAAGAGCGTGGCTTTCAGCTTTATTTACCATTCACAAGTGCTGTGAAAGAAAAGCAATCTGAGAGCCACTACTTGATCCCACACCTTTGCTGCACACAACTTGTGAGGCAGAGCATAGAATGAGCATGCTACCCGTACCCCATACGTAGTCTGAAAAAGCGTAATGTACGCCTGTGTAGGGCGCACAACTTTTCAGCGGCAAGTAAAATTGAATTCATTGTAGATATTGAATTCATTGTTCATTGAATTGGATTTATTGAATTCAAAATTGAATTTATTGTTGATAATAAATCACACTATGAAAGTAGAAAACATGAAGAGGCACAGGCAGACAAATATTTCAAAAATGGAAAATTGGCGTGTATTTGTACCATTGTTGTTTGTTTCTCTTTCATGTGTACGGTTCAGCTTCAAACATGGTCGCTCATCTGCACATACTCAGTTGCTCGATGACAATTAGTCCACCTGCATACTTACATTCGCCTATTCACACGGTTAACCCATCAAACATACCTGCACATACCAGAGGACCCGGGTTAAAAATATACTGTATAGATGTCACATCACTTCTAATGGGGGAAAAGTTTACAGAAAAGAAATATCTCCAAATATTTGATAATGTAACTAACAGCCATATCAGTCAGCCCAAATCCACTCACCCAGATTAAGTGCAGCTAATGATTAATAGGGCTTGCAAGCTCCCCCTGCCTCTAGCCAGAGCCTAAATTATTGTTGTCCTAGTCCTTGCCTGCTCCTGCCAACCTAGATTCTCAATCTTCTACACTGCGTAAAAAAATCCTTCTTACACTACTGCCCTAGGTAATCTGTGTACTCAAACCTAGCCGTCTGAGAAGTGTCTGATTCTATGTGAAGCGAGCGAAGCATGTGCAATTCATACGAATGCTGGAAACGGTGTCGCCCAGAAGGAACAACATGAGGTGCCAGTTCACGTCGTACCGCCGAGTGGCCACACTATCTTTAATCCAGAATCCAGTCGTCTTTGGTTTGCGAAAGTGCAGCTCAGTCTTGAACCATGGTTTCTGTGTTATAGGAAAAGTAATGGAATCATCATCATCATCATCATCATCATCATCAGCCTATCTACGCCCACTGCAGGGCAAAGGCCTCTCCCATTATTCTCCAATTACCTCGGTCCTGTGCCAACCGTGACCAATTTATCCCCGCAAACTTCATTCTTGATCTCATCTGCCCATCTAACTTTCTGCCGCCCCCTGCAACGCTTGCCTTCTCTAGGGATCCACTCTGTTGCCCTTAATGACCAGCGGTTATCTTGCCTTCGCATTACATGCCCTGCCCACGTCCATTTCTTCTTAATTTCTACTAATATGTCTCTAACACCAGTTTGTTCCCTGACCCACTCCGCTCTCTTCTTGTGCCTTAATGTTACACCTATCATTTTCCGCTCCATTGCCCGCTGAGTCGTTCTCAATTTAAGTTGAACCCTCTTAGTGAGCCTCCAAGTTTCTGCCCCGTAGGTGAGTACCGGTAAGATGCAGCTGTCATACACTTTCTTCTTCAGCGACAATGGTATGCTGCTATTCATTATCTGAGAATGTCTGCGATATGCACCTCACCCCATTCTGATCCTACTAATTATCTCTGCTCATGGTTGGGATCTGGGGTCACAACTTGGCCTAAGTAGATATATCGCTTACCACTTCCACTGCCTCGCCACCTATCTCAAACTGCTGTGCTGTCCCGAGTTTATTGATCATTACTTTAGTTTTCTGCATATTAATTTTCAGGCCCACGGTTTCTACTCTGTTCGCCAGTGCGGAAAGCATGCTTGGCAATTCGTCCCCCGAGTTACTTAGCAAGGCAACGTCATCAGCAAATCTGAGGTTACTGAGGTATTCTCCATTAACCCTTCTCCCACCTGTTCCCAATCCAACGTTCTGAATACTTCTTGTAAGCATGCTGTGAATAACATTGGAGAGATTGTGTCTCCTTGTCTGACACCCTTCCTTATAGGTATTTTACTGCCTCTCCTTATGGAGGATGATGGTAGCTGTAGACCCATTGTAGATATCCTTTATTATTCTTACATAATGCTCATCTACCCCCTGGTTCCGTAATGCCTGAATGACTGCTACGGTTTCGACCGAGTCAAATGCTTCTCATAATCTATGAAGGCTATATATAGGGGTTCAGTATACTCAGCGCACTTCTCTATCACCTTTGATCGTGTGAATATGGTCCATTGTTGAATAACCTTTACGGAACCCTGCTTGTTCTTTAGGTTGACTGAAATCTAAGGTTGCAGAGATTCGGTTAGCGATTACCTTGGTAAGTACCTTGTAGACGACTGACAGTAAGCTGATCGGCCTGTAATTTTTCAAGTCCTTCATGTCGCCTTTCTTATGGATTAGGATGATGTTCGCGTTCTTCCAAGATTCCGGTACCATTGCGGTCATTAGGCATTGCGTATACAGGTTTGCCAGTTTTTCAAGTACAATTTCTCCGCCATCCTTCAAGAGGTCTGCTGCTATCTGATCCTCACCAGGTGCTTTGCCTCCTTTCATTCTTTCAAAGCCTTCCTTATTTCTTCGCTCGTTACTGGTGGGATGTCTATCTCCTCTGAAGCTACTGTCTCGTTCGGCTTATCCTGTATGTCCCGGCTACTGTGCATATCCCTATAGAACTCCTCGGCCACTGTGACTATTTTATCCCTATTTGTGATGGCATTGCCTTGCTTATCCTTAGGTGCATACATCTCATTTTTCCCCACGCAAAGACGTCTCTTCACTGCTTTCACGCTGCCTCCGTTCTTACAGCGTATTCGATCCTCTCCATAATATACTTACATATGTCAGCTGTCTTACGCTTATTGATTAACTTCGAGAGCTCGGCTAGTTCTATTCTGTCAGCTGCGGTAGAAATTCTCATGGTTTGCCGTTTCCTGATTAGATCTTTCGTCTCCTGTGAGAGTTTACCAGTATCCTGTCTAGCCATAGTGCCCCCGACTTCTACTGCACACTCCGTCATAATGCGTATAAGGTTGTCGCTGGCTTCCTTTGTCGTAGGCTCGGCTTCCTCGGTAAGGGCGGAATATCGGTTCTGCAGCGCGATCCTGAATTCTTCTACTTTACGTCTTACTGTTAGCTCATTTACGGCTTCTTTCGTACTAGCTTGTTGCGGTCCCTCCTCAATCTAGCCTAATTCGAGATCTTACCATACGGTGGTCACTACACCTTACCCTCCGAGCACTTCCACATCCTGCACGACGCCGGGTTGTCGCATAATATGAAGTCTATTTCATTTTTGTGCTCCCCATTCGGGCTCCTCCAGTCCACTTCCGACTCTCCCGTTTACAGAAGAAGGTATGCATTATGCGTAGGTTATTCCGTTCTGCAAAACTCAACTAGTAGGTCCCCCCTGCTATTTCTACAGCCAGACCATAGTTCCCAACTGCCTTGTCCCAGCCTGATTCTTGCCTACTTAGCATTGAAGTCCCCATAACTACGGTATACTGTGTTTTTTACTTTAGCCATTGCCGATTCCACATCTTCATAGAGGCGTCCACTGCTTGGTCGTCGTGGCTGGATGTGGGCGCGTAGCCCTGCACCACCTTGAGCTTGTACCTCTTATTGAGCCTAATTACAAGACCTGCTGCCCATTCGTTAATGCTATAGTGTTCGTCTATGTGCCAGGTATGCTTTTATTGACTAGAAGTCCCACTCCCAGTTCTCTTCTGTTCTCTAGACCACGGTAACATAGGACGTGTCCATTTTTCAGCACCGTAAAGGCTTCGCCTGCTCTCCTAGCCTCGCTAAGCCCTATTACATCCCATTTTATGCCCTCTAATTCCTCGTACAACACCTCGCGACTTGCTTCGCTAGATAAGGTTCGCGCGTTAAACGTTGCCAGGTTCAGATTCCGTTGGCGGCCTGTCCGGATCCAAGGATTCTTAGCACCCTCTCTGCGTCACAGGTCTGACCGCCGCCGTGGTCAGTTGCTTCGCAGCCTCTGGAGACTGAGGGCCGTGGGTTAGTGTGCGTATTCATGGGAGGTTGGCTGTTACTACTACACCAGGGTGGCCAATCCTGCTCTGGTGAGGGAGTGCATTACGGGCAGTGGTCGCCGGGGTCAGGCCGCACCCCAAGCCCCTTTGTGCAATTCCATCAATACGCGGATTTTTTTTAATCCGGTGGGAATTGTCCGGCACCGGGATTCGAACCACGGTCCTTCTGCATGCGAGGCGGGTGTTCTACCTCTACGCCATCGCTGCATCGCTGTAATGGAATCAAGGTTGCACAACTGGAGAGCGGCATATCTGTCGTGAAAGGGTAAGTGAGCCCGTCCCAGCGAATGGGAAAGCCGTACACCTGCTGGACAGGCGTGAGGCCATCTGGGGAAATCCTGGATGCCCAGTGCACCTGCATGGCTGGGTAAGACTGCATGCCTACCTGAACACTTTGCAGTTGTGTGTTGAACAGCACTATAAAATGGCCCAACACTATTTTGAGCCGCAAGTATTTTATGCGAAACCTAAAATTGCAGTAGCGCTACTGAAATCTGGCAAACAATTACAAGGTTCAGTAAAGCTTGGCATGATTTAATCTAAGATTAGTGCCGTTTAATTAGTAGGTGAAGGTGACTTAGGGCGCACCATAGCCAACCTATAAACACATAACCAAAAATTTTTATGCAGTGAGGGTGCTTAAGTCTTGCGATATGACAAGTAATGTCTCCCGTATTGATTCATTCAAACCTTTCATTTTATTTTCTTAGCACAGAAAGAATGTTTCATTTGTAGGAACACTGAACGCATTATTGGATTGGTTGCCCCTAACTCTGACATGGAGGCATAACCCAGGGCCTGCTGCATGCTTATGCTAGAGGCAGAGCGGCTGAAGCACACATTTTTCCATTCAGCTGTGCCTTGTACATTACACGTCTACAGGCTGGGACGAGTCTGTAGCCACGCTGCTGCTGTCTGCTTCGCAATTGACTTCTGGACCCAAGAGGTCTTGAAGGAGGAAGCACCGACAGACCTCCCGTGCAAGTGGGTGAAGTCTACCCTGAAAAAGGTACACATCATTATGCACGTTGGGCTCTGAAAGCAAACTCGAGTAGTTTTATCAATCTTCTGTCCTATCCGCACGCATTTATTTGCAGGTAGTCCCGAAATTGTCTAAGGACATCGTGCATGTGCGCCACAGGTGTGATACACAGGAGAATGCGCGTCCTCGAGAGCAGGAACTGCCAAAGCTGAATGGGACGCCAAACGTTGAGAAGTTTCTAGGAAAACTCGAAATGGTGAGCAAAGTGCTACCTTTCTAGCGATCAGTGCTCATTCATAAGCATCATACTAAGTTCTCATCGCTTTCAAAAAGTGCAAACCTAAAACCGGAGTCATTATGCATATACACATTACGAAAAACTGTCTGCCGACGGATTCAAATGCAAATCACCATAACACCCGTGTAGAAGTGATTTGTCTGAATTCTCTTTAAACTGTCTGAGCTTATCATGTGGCAAAGATTTAAACTAGAAGCGTGGGAGGCAACATTTTAAGCACAAATGTTAGCGACTCACGTTCGAATGCTGCTGCAGAAGGTCTTTTGTATAATCTAGTCTGACACCGACTTTGGCAGACTCGAAAGTGTTTGCTCACAATCCAGCGAAGGTTTATTGCGGCTAACGGTGTCCTAAAGATTTTGGTGCGCATGAAGAAAACTCCAAGCGGTTGAAATTAGTCATGAAATTTGCTAAAACTTGCGAAATGAGTCCTAAAAAACGTTTCCTTCTAAGCAACAGCGTGATGTTTAAAGGGTAATTACTTTGTTCAGGTGATACCAACTGCAAGAGTGTTCACGTTGACCGGATGCCGGGCAAGGCCAAAGACCCTCAGCAACCACAGCAGAAAGCTCGGGAATTCACATTGACCCTGGAGCAGCCACTCTGCGAATTCAACCTCAGGAGCTGAAACTCCCGAGGCTGTGTGAGCCAAAATGTTCAAGAGCTATCGGAGTTCCTTATGAGTAACTTGTCAGTGACAGAGCATAAAGCAAACCGCATAGAGGTTGCAACGCGGGGCCAGCAAGGGTGTCCCGCATGGTTTAGGCACCGCAAGGGTCGTATTACGGCGTCCATTTTTAAAGATGTATGTCGGTCTAAGCGGGTCAAGTGTGCCACACTGGTGAACAAAATGCTGAAGCCACGTCCACTGAATACCCCTGCCGTGCAGTACGGTATCAGAACCGAGCCCGAGGCAAAAAGGAGATTGTTAGGGTATCTCAGCGCATCGCACACCAATGCAAGGCTTGAGAATTGCGGTCTGATGATTCACCCGGACTATCCCTTTTTTGAGTGTAGCCCAGATGCAGTCTTTTACTGTAACTGCCATGAGCCGGCCCTGGTAGAAGTGAAGTGCTCACATGTTTTGTAACACTGCGAGCCAAAAGACCTGCTACAGGCGGGAAAGAAAATGTCAGACTTTTGTTTTACCAAAGAAGGGACCTTGAAGTTGACACATGCGTATTACTACCAGGTTCAAGCACAGCTCCATTTGAACTTAAAGGGAATTTCGACCTGCTTTTTTTTATTACCATCTGCCAAAGGGACAAGGACCCATCCTGAGGATTGTAAGAGATGAGGCATTCATGGACACCAACATAGAGAGCCTAAACAGTTTCATGCGTGAGATTATTCTTCCAAGAATGATCCTGATGTAATCTACGTCATGTGAAGCTAAAGGGGTCGTGAAGAGATGTACAAAATGGTGTCGTGTGGGTGCGTATAACTGTTGAACTTCGATAAACAAGCCATGCATAGCCGCTTCGTTGCACGATATGGACAAATAGGTAAAATAATGCAGTTACGGTTTATCCAAGCCTTTTTCTCCTCAGATCGGGAAGTGACGTCGGCGAAATCAGCCAGTAACAGTTCCCCGTCGTCTGCACAACATGTCGGCATAGCACGGGCTCGCGAAGGGTCAGATAAAAGCTACAACACCGGCGCCATGACGAAACTGTCTTAGCACCTCAACGGGAGCTGTCTGATCTCTACTACCACTAATCAACATGGTCGAACTTTCAGTCAACAACGCGGGCGAGTGGCGCAGGCAGAAGTAACCAAGTTTAAAATAAACTGAGTGCAAAGTAAACGTCACTGCTAGTTGCCTGTGCCGACCGACGATGTGCGCATGTGCGCAATTTTTTCTTCACGACCCCTTTAACCTGTTGCATTTTTTTTCGTACCATTACTGACAGATGTGACAGTTTTACGTCTGTTCAGTGTCATTTTACGTGTGAAATCGCCTTCAAGTAGCAAGGGGAGGGGTCCTTAAACCTGTATAGTTCGTTGCAATGACCCTACGATGTTTATAAAAATGCACATTTGCTAGTTCATTGAATATATTGTCTTCATGAGCAAGATTTGGATGATCCACTCTGTCATTAAAAGATGTTTAGAACTGTTATGTTTAGTCGTTGGTTGTTCTTACCATTCTTCACCAGTGTTGGGGAAAGTTTGGTCAGCCCGGCCACCACCACAATGATTTCGTCGTAGAACTTGACGAGTGTATGCGGCACAGTTTCGGTCATTATTTTCTATTTCTTAAGGTGGCCAATGGATCTTTCTACGATTATCCGGGACGATGAAATTCTCCTAGAGTTAGTCACCTCCCGCTCCAACAGCTGCTGTCGGTTCTTCGTGAAGCTGGGGGTGACTAGCTGCACGTTCCTTTCGAAAAATTCTTCATGCAACAAGAATCCCCTGTCAGCCAGCACCTGGTCCCCAGGCTCGAGTAGGTCCATAAATCCTGAAAAAAAGCTTAATGTTTCCCTCACTAACTAGCCGAGTCTACGACCGAAAAAAGGGGGTGTACTAAACAATAATTACCGCTGGCAATGGTGAGCCTCCTTGTCTGAGACCCTCCCTCCGCACTGCCCTAGAGACAAACACCACTGCTCCATAGGGGTTGACCGCCACAAGGCACTTGAGAGTGGAATTTTGTTTATAGTTGCTTTACACGATCTGCTGCGTGTCCATGGTCAGACGCCTTAAAGAAAACATGTATTCCTGTTGCATAAAACAAAAACTAAATTCAAGAATAGCTAGTCTTTTTTTTAAGATTTTCAGTTTTACCTTAAGAAGTATACGTTACGCAGCTTCAGCTAGGTAGCAAACCAAGGTGAAGGCACTTCCCCAAAATACACTTTGATGCACCATAACCTTGCCTCAAAACGGGCACTTCGGTGCAGTGAATGACAGCTCGCAGCTTGGAGAAGTGCTTCTGCTCTTTCAACGTGAGCCAGCTTTGAGCTACTTCGGGGCTTGGAAAAACAATCAGGCCCCTACAGAGCTGCGTCATAGATATCAGCCAGGCCCGAAAAGCGTGACTTGCCGTCCTAGGGGAGACTTCAAAGCGGTAGGCCAGGTCTTGAAAGGACATGTTGTGCCTCAGCTTCATCAGGAACATTAGCAGCTGAGCACCCAGTTGGAAACTTTTTCGGGCAGCAGGCATGAGGGGTGCGAGCGTGCTCAAGATGAGCATAAAATGGGCCTTTGCTATGCCTGCAAGGTGTAACACGTTGATCTGACATAACAAAATAAAAACGGGGCATACAAGTGTAAAGGTCGTGCAGTGAGACGCTAACACATCAAGCGATAGTAAAATTTAGAACAAGCACTCTCATGAAAAAATTTAAGGACAGAAAAATAGTCACGTTTACCAGCAGGCGTTAATTTTCACACCTTGGGGTGGACACTGCGCCTGCTAGTGCGGGGAATGGGAGAAGGGAGAGAAGCAGTTACAATATTATTAAGGAGGGAGAGAAAAAACGCGCGAACACACACAAACACCGGAAGGAATCCGCAGTAGGTCACTGGCGCAGCACTTTCGGCAAACTGTGAAGGGCAATCCTGCGTGATGTATGTTTACACCAAAAAGTAGCATTGGATTCACAGAAAAGAAGCAGTAAGTCATGTATAACGAAGCTAGTAAAGTTACCTGCATAAAAAGCACCACATCCTCACGCGTGGTAGTAATGTCCTTGTCCAGCTTCTGCTTGTTCCGAATTGCTTCAAGTTTAATCTTCAGCGAAGAAACTTCTCCTTTAAGAGTCTTCGTTTCCTCCATGAGGTGGGTGCAGTTTGTGCAGCGAGCAGAAACGGGCTCTGTCTGCACCTCCACACTCAGTGTGGAGATGTCATCTGAAATATTAAGGTCGTTGCTGAGACATGAACAAAGTAACTGCAATAACGCACGACATGTAACATACGCTGGCAAGTGGTCTCCACACGCTGTTGGCACTCCAAGTCTGCTCAGAATCCTCAACATTGGACGTGTTTGCTTGTGCAGTGGCACTTGAGGTGCGGCCCGAGCTTGCTGTAGCGCCAATGATCGCTTTGCAGACATCAGCGTGTGGCGTTGGTAGCTGGAAAAATGAATTACAGGGAAATCGAGAATTTTGTTGACAATGAGCTTCAAATAAAAGTGTTAACTACCTTTTTGTCTTTTTTTACGCGCACGAAGATATCATGTTTACCCTATTAATGTACACTCACCATCGCATGCTTGTAAATAACGATAAAGCTTTCAATAAACCAGTTGCTAGTTTGCGCACCATCGTAAAGTTTTGTCTTTTTCACTGTCCGTGTCCCCCGTCCAAACATGCAGCGCACGTTATTATCGAATCCAAGACTGTACCAACTAGCCCCTAATCATGCCTTTATTAATTTCTGACTGCTGCATGGTTGTAGCGTCGTGGGAAAGGAGTGACTGGATATAGTCTACGTGGTTGGGATCAGCGTTTGGTGATCCTACATAAAGAAAGGCACATGAAATCAAGACAATAAAGGAACCAAGCACATTAGTTAACACACTGGAAACAGTCGCGCGATTCTAGAATCTTCATGCTACGTAATCACACAAACATATCCGCATAAGACGGGTGGTCCTCTGCGTTTTTTTATAGGAAGTGGTCTTTTGCAAAAGTCTACAGCCAACCACGGGTTAAACGAAGCGGGCCTGCGGCCCGTGCAGCCATGAGGATTTCGAAAACGAGTGCTCTTCATTAAATCTTAAATTGATATCTATCGAGAATAACGATTGATTGTGGGGTTTAACGCGCCGACGCAGCGCAGGCGATGAGGCGCGCCGTAGTGGAGGGCTCCGGATTAATTTCGACCCCCTGGGGATCTTGAATGTGCACAGAAATCTCCAACACACGAGCGTAAGAGCAGCCGCCGCGGCCGAAATTCGATACCGAATCGAGAATAACAAACGCCGAGGTAGCAGGGCCACACAACGGGAGCGAGCCCGCTCCGGCAACGCGCACTGCCGGCGGCAAATATTTTTCAAAGGGTAAACAAAAGCGTTCGAGTTTGGCTATGTTTGATCACTACGTTTCATTACACACAGTTCATACATAGTACTCGTCCGCGTGAACAGGCACTTGTATTTTAATAACAATCCGCGGTCGATTTCGAAGATGGCATGTACTCTTTGATACGAAAAATACACAACGCCCACTTCCGCTACTCGACTCTTCGATGTGTTAATAGCTCAGAAATCGTTGTTTTATGCGACTCCTACTTGAAGGAAAACATTATAAGGCACTACTGACCTGTAACGAAATGGGCCTTACACAGGGGGGCTTCAACGCTTGGTTGCCACAAGTCGCCTCACTGCGTCGCTCGCTTCACAGCGACAGCCCATCGCAGGTTCCGTCCTTTGTTTCACGGGAACCGAAACATCTTATTACCTTTCTGACTTGTGTTCTAACAACCTACCGCGGAGCAATGAACCATTTTTTGGAGGTAGAACGCAGCTGCAGCTCTCGCGGCACAGTTCTCAACGAGCCCATGCATCACCGCGCGAACCGGAAGCGCAAAATCACGTGATATTAGGCATCTCCGGGTGACGACACCTCCGGTTAAAACGCCGGTCACATACTGGGCAAAAATTGCCCCGGCTTTCGGCGCCGCGAAATGTCCGCGAATTTGCAGCAGCCGCAGTTTCCAATGATTCGCGGGTTAAAGCATGTTTTCTACCGAAAGAACAAATAGTTTTGACTGTTTCCAAGTGAGCGATCATGGAGCATACAAATAACGTGCCGTACTTTGCTTTTGTGTAGGGCAATAAAATAAAAATTATTGTTTTGGCGTAAACACAACATAAGAGGGCAGTACATGTCTCACCATGACAAAGAGAACCCAACCCAATGCATAGTATTTTTCCATGCTCCTCCTAGTAAGCTGCTGGGTCAAGAGAAAAAAAATTACACCATCTTCCCGCAGGGAAACATTGAGTAGTGTTCGAAGCAGCCATGGGGTCGACTGAAGTTCCCATTCGTTTTCAGTTCGTCGTTTCCGTTGGCGTTCAGCTTCGCGTGCCTTCGTTGTATCAGTAGCTTCTTGACGTAGTTTGAATGAGTGAAAGACATAAGGCGCGTTCGTAGCACATGCTCCCGTCTCAGTTTGTAGCGCAGTGGGAAGAGCGCCACGCACCTCCAGTTGCGGCCAGAGAGTCGTGGGATCAAAACCGGGCGCCGCCTAACTATTTATTTTTATAGTAGACTGCACTGACGTCATCCCGAACGCTGACGGGGCTGAAGAGACGCGCATGCGCAGTAGAGTACGGACGGCGGACAACGACAACTAGGCCGGGAGGGACACAGCACCGAGAATTAGATGCTTGGCATCTAAAATAACAAAGAAAAGGGACTCTTTTGTTCATTACAGGGCAGATTGAAGTAAACCTTGACGAATGAGTGAATCGGCGACATCGGCGCGCTCCGCGGTTATCAGGCGTAGCTTCCCGGCTCCTAATTGTCGCACAAGCGATAGTCGCGGCCACGGAGTAAGATATGAAGAGGAGCGCCAACTGTGGCCTAGAAAAAATCGTTTGCTCGGGCCGATAATGTCCGCGCCGCCGGCCGCCCAGCTTTCCCTTTGCTCTCTTTCTGCTCCGTTGACCCTCTCGTCGCTTTGCCTGCCGCACACGGCGCTTCCCTTCTTCGCTCTCCCCAGAGACGTCTTTTCTTTTGCAGCGACGTCTGTCTTATGTCTGTCCTACTATGCAGGAGGCATGCGTGCACGCTCGGAATTTGAACACCGGTGCGCGGCCGCAATAGACGGCGCAGATAATCGCACGCCACCACATACATGGCGATTGCTTATTCGCTAACAGGGAGCGTTTATTCTGACATTGTGAAGACCCGCCAAAAATATTGTACTAACCGAGCAGATGTCAGACGCAACTGAACGATGACAGCTTCAGAAGCACCAAAGAATGAGGAGAGTAATATGAAACGCCTCAACATGCAATCTAACGTGATTCTGCTTACGACCCGTCGCGGTGGCTCAGTGGCTATAGCGTTGTGCTGCTGAGCAGGAGGTCGCGGGTTGGATTCCCGGCCTTGGCGGCCGCTTTTCTGATGGAGGCGAAAAACAAAAACGTCCGTGTGTACGAGATTTCGGCGCACTTTAAAGATCCCCAGGTGGTCAAAATTGATCTGGAGCCCTCCACTACGCCGCGCCTCATCGCCTGTGTTGCGTCGGTGCGTTAAACCCCGCAATCAATCAATTCTGCTTACGACACAGCGATGCAGCGCAAAAATTACCCTCTGTTGTTAGCCCGCTCTCCGGCCGCGTGCTTATTTATTTATGCTGCTTCTGCGCACAAACAACGCTTACAAGGGTCGCCCGGAGTCTCCATTGGCAAACGACATGCACATTTCTGTTACAATGACTGAATTGGATGGCTGCCCTGTTGTATTAGTTATACAAAAAAACTGTCAGCGTGATCAGGCGACCCAAGAATATCAAACGCAATCTTCATTGTAACTAATGTCGTAACTTATCGCCCGATGTTCACTGTCGCTCTACGGTCGTGTTATCTCGTCGATAAAGCGTCCGACTCCAAATAAAATGCGGCGATTTGTATGGCTGCAATTTTGGGCCTACCAGTGTTCCCGGCGTTTTTTTTTTCTTTAAGTGGATTACCAGGCAAACAACCGGCTCGGTAAACCTTTTCTTTTGGCGAGTCATCACCACGGAGATATAGTCCGTACGACTTCAAATCGCTGATTGATTGATTGTCGGCCGACGCAACGCAGTCGATGACCGCGTAGAGGATTAAGTATGGGGATCGGCCCGAAATCTCTACACACGGATATCGCCAAATGCAGCCCTGTGAAAAAGACCGCACTGTCAGTGCCTTGATTTGGAGCAGATTCCTACGTCGCGGTGTGTCGCGGGGGATGTTATAGCATTTCTGTTCTTTTCTGTTGAGCGTGTGAGTGTCGGTCCGCGTTATAGTCCACGGAGTATTCTAGGGACACTCTGTTTTGGACCCCCAAGCACGCGTAAATCAAGATGGAAAGCTCCACCTTCCGCGCCACTATCGCGACGGACGTGAATTTTTGAATTCAAAAGGTGAGTTTTCTATAGCTGGCTGTAGTGCTTGACAAAGTACTCGGCCTTATTGCAGTGGCATTGTGCCTATAAAATTCGCTGTGGTAAATATTTTCTCGTGTAGCGACGACTACTGCAAACCCTTGCAACTGCAAAAACTGCAAACCCATAACATTTCCTGCAATCCATACGTGTCGCTATACTACTAGGTATGACATCTACTGAAGTCGGGCACTTGTGTCTGCATGTTGTAATAACAGCTGGACAGCCAGCCGGGTGGTTGCAAGTGTTTGGATGTTGGAGAGGAAGGGGAAAGGTAAGAAGTGATGTCTCGGAAAAGCGTCGGACCCACTGGCACTACGTGGCGCCGTGATATGGCAATATTTATTCACGCGCCCGCACTCGTGCCCCTGCCGCCTCGGTTGTGGTTTATATACTTGTAACAACTTACTCTGAATTGATGAAATGACAATAGTCTGACTAGATTAAGAGCAATGCTAGTAGTCATAGCTCTTCACGCAATACATATGCTTACCGTAATTTGGAAATTAGTATTTGCTTCAGACACACTTACTCCCCATTATCATTTTTCAAACCGCCCAGCAAGGTAAATATAAATGGTAGCGAAGCTTCGGGCGAAAAGCGGTTCAGAACCTATTGCCAGCGACATTAACATGGGGGCTTATGGGAGTAGCGATTGAAGCGCGACTAGGTGAGGAGGAACAAACACTACTAGCAAAAAAACCAAGTTTTATTCAACAATAAAGCAACGCTTATATTTTACAAACTGTATTTATTTCTGAATCACATTTATTTAGGCACAGTGTGCAAAGAACCTATGAATATGTTGCTCATTCTCAAAAACCTTTTCTGTAGCGCCCTCTGAAGAATGGCACATGTCATTTCTTTGTGATGCAGTCGGAAAGGCGCGCCTAAAGATCGTCTGCTAGGAAACGCCCCTCGCGTGTTTTGGTGGTGCGCGTTTGCATTCGTTCTTCCTTGTTAATTTGGTGTGCACTAATTTTTGCTGTGCGTGGAGTTGCGAGGTGCGTTGTATCGTGGGTGAGCACGTTTAGTAACGTGCCCGGCGGGCACGGTGAACTACGGGACGATGGTTCCAACGGTTGGAGCGGAGCGCTTCCCTCGGTACCTACCGAAACGATGTGCAGTACAAGGTTGCAACAGCAACTCCCGTATGCCTGGTGTTTCACTGCGCCATATTCCTCTCATTTCCACAGGTAACGCGAACATATAGTACTGTTAATACGTGCACGGGTGTTCTGTTAGGGGATGTGGTGGTGCTTCGAAAAATAATGGGTCTAAAGATTCGCAGGGTATTCACACTTGAATTCAAACGATTCGCTTTAATTGTCTATCTTAGTGCCTTCTCTGTTGCATTGCAACGCTTTTAATGATCGCTGCTTCCCGCGCTTGTATGCGCAAGCAATATTTCCATCGTTGCACTTTGTTGTGCTGCTCCGTGCTGCGCTGCTGCCAGATCTCTCCTGTTATGTGTTTTTACATAATACCATGGCTTTCTTTTGCTTTGATTATTTTTTTTCTTTTTGCTTATCCGTTGCGACAATTGCCTAAACAATGCAACCATGACATTGCCGCGTGAATCCTGGGTGAAGTTCTCGAGAAACCCATGTCTACTTGATAAGACGCCGGGACAGCTGCTGAGTGCTCGCTGCACTTTCGTGAATCGGCATTACTGCGGCCCGGTTTTCTGCGTCAAGATGCAGTACCTAGTTTATGTTCTCTTGTTTCGAAGTAGTTCTGCTGGTGAGGCTTTCATTGGTCCTGATACTAAGTGTTGCGGGTAAAGTCAATTTTTCTGCTCGTAAGGAAAATCGTAATGCATGTAGTGCCCAATACATTTTGTACTTATTGTATATGTGCTGATTTTGTCCAGTGTAGTAAAGTTGTTTTATGTTTGTACTAGAATAAAATTCAATTGTCTTGATTATAGCATGACGATGCCTTATTCCGTCTCTTAGAACTGAAGCACACAAACCGAGCAAGCAGTGTATAACATTGATCTATACTTAAGGCACGCACGCAACCTGCGTATTTGCGACGCAATTAAACAGCCCAGTGGTGGCGTTGGTAGAAAGTTGTATCGGGGTGGGAGTGGCACGTTTTAAATGCAGAGCATTTTTTTAGCCTCGCCTTTTCCTGCGTCGGACGGCGTCCACAGCTCCGCGTCCGCAGCAGGTGCGCCTCTCGTCCTTCCTTCCTCTCTCTCAACAGCAACTGGCGCGCGCATGCGGCGTAGTCAGCCCGTTTGCTCCGTCACGGTCTCGGCGTAACAGGTGGTGATAGCAGCGGCGGGGGGTCGTGGAAGGGCGCGCGCGCTGCTTGCGCATGCGCGCCTCTCCCCTCCCCCCCCGTACTGCTCTCCCTCTACTGCGCGCGCTTAAAATATAAAGCGGCTAGCGGTCGCTCGTGCTTCAGTCACTGCGTGGCTCCTTCCTTCCTGGTGACGCTCGCTCCCACGTTTACTCGTGTCTGCTACTCCAGCATCACGGAAGACGACCCCCAATGCTCTGCATTTACTCGTGTTCCAGTCGCGGGAAGGCGCGGGAATTTTTTTAAAATGAAGGGGGGGGGGTCGGGGAGAGAGTGTTCCAGTGTCATAGCGTGCTCTGCATCCCAAGGCAGAAAAAAAATTCCGGTCGGGGAAGAGGGGGTACGTGCCCGGTACCCGGTTTGCCACCCACTGCAATCAAAAATATGCAACTGATTGCTTTTGTACAGCACTGGAAATAAATGAAGACAGAATAAAGTTTCACAGAAAATGCAAGATGTTTTTATAAACACCGAGGCGAATCATACGACAGTATGCTTAAGTACGTTTCTGTTGTCACGAGTCTGTACTAGCTAAGAAAGCATTGACTTGAAGCATACACGCCAAGGGCTCGCGAACTTGCATCAGATGGCAGTGACATGAGCCTTCAGCGATCAGAGGTGTGCTAAAGATATTTTGAAGTCAATTTTTTGCGCTAATGGTACCAAAATGACGTAACATTTTGACCGGATCTTGCGTCAGATCCGGTTTATTTTTTGTTCAGCGGAAGTGTTCCCTCCTCATACAGATGGCGCTGAGCCCCATGAGCAGGTTGAGAGCCGCCATTTTCTGAACGTATGGGCTTCTATGGAAGCTTCGCTACCAGTTACATTTAGCTTGCCGCCCAGTGTATTTCGTGCGTTCTACAGTAAGAAGCAAGATGCCTTCCACTACTTGAAGGCAGTTCTCAAGAGCGCAGTGCAGTACACTTAAGTGCGGTATGTAGTGCGCATAGTGCAATGCATACGGTTCTATGTGGTTCAAGAAGTGAAGAAAAAATTAAACGTGCGGCAACTCGAAACAAGACAGCGGAACCCAGCGATCCTGGCGTGCTAGCTCGGGGCTAGACAACCGCGCCACGCAAGAGCAGACACCGAAACAATTTGCACTGGGATCTTAGCGATTCCCATTAAAACAAATTTAAACTAGTTCGTTCAGAAAGTTTGAGAACTGCGAGAAAGCTGAGGGAACTTTTAAAATCGCTATTTATCAGAAACAGTTGCTCCTTTCGCCTTTTTTAAAACCTGTTAAACACAGGCGAATTGGTAGTCACATATTTAGAAAACGGAGTCACATTTTCGGCAAGCACTGCGGAAAAGGTAGTGTTTGTTATAGCAGCCATTGGTCTGTATGTGGTCTCTACATTTTGTTTTCCCGCCATGCAAACCAATCATTAACATATCTTTGCCGCACGACCATTAATTCCTTCGGGTCCGGGGTACCCAGAAGGTGCTGTCGAACAAATAATCGAGTCATGCTATATATGACCTCTCGTGTGAAAAGGTTTTTATCGTTGAACTTGGCTCGAGCGTTGTTTTCCTAAACTCTTGCACTGCACTGTTGTAGGTTGTTGATAATACAACCGTGTATAGCTTGTTTTTAGGCCTTTCCGTAATTTAATAGCAAACTGCATTTTCCCAAACAGTTATGCGTAAACATAGTATGGCAAGCGCAATGAGTCATTCCGCCTTTGAATTACCTTGGTTTATCTGATAAGACAGCATATTTGATGATCACTCTTGTATAATGCCTGTGTCAGTGCCGCGGTTAGTAGAGCACACGTCTATTTATTTGTGAAGCAGTTGCCCCTAATACCGTCTTTATTAACCATGTTTTTGAGTAAAGGTGAATATGTGAAAATGCCACTTGGAGTCTAGTGTTATCGTTGTGGTATTTATTCTTGTACGTTGGTCATTTTCTGTGCAATTTAAAATAGACAGCTATTCAAATCTGAAATGTATCATACTAACACCCAATAAAGTTGTATAGTATGTTGAAAAGCAGTGTATGAGTCATAATTGTTGGTTTCGTGCGTATTTTAATGCAAGTATATTGTTTCTTTTACATGCAGCTGAAACCCAGAACAGGATTCTGCGGGTGAAGCCAAAGACTGTGTGCCGCTCTAGGTGCCTCAGACCAACTTTTATATAGAACTGAGCTCCGATAGGCAACTGTTGGGAACTGTCAGGGACCAAATGCTGCGGTGGTTTCTGCTTTCCAATTGTTGGTATCACTGCGGGTCATATATCAAGGCTGTGTTAAAATGGTGCTTGCGGTTTCCTGCTGATACCAATGCATCCGCCAGCCTGGCATATGCCTCGGTCATGCCTCATCACCACTTACGTCTAAAAAAAGCCACGAATTTTGTTTTTTGCGTTTCTGTGACGAACTTCCAAAGTGACAAAACTGGCCTATGACGAATGATCCTATGTGACTGAACGGCCTATTACGAACCTGCCTATGACGAATGAGTCTACGTGACCAAACGGCCTATTACGAACAGGCTATGACGAAACGCCATGTGACGAAACGGGCCCCACCCATAGAGTCGACAGACGACTGCTTATTTATTTTTTATTTTTTTGAAGGGGGGCAGGCGCAGGCGTCACACCGACCGAAATTTTTCCTTAACTTTGGTGAGGGGAGAGAGGGGCAGTGCGGGTTGTAAAACCTGAAGCTGTTCCCAGTACAGTAACCGCCAGGAAAAGAGGGAAAGGAAGTATTTTGAGAAGTTGGTCGCCACAAGGGTCGCGCACCCTTTTGAACAGCAGAGCACTTCGTTTTGACGGACTAGTGAGCGTAGGTGTCTCGGACAGAAGTGCAATTTTGCGCAGCTTTAAATAAACATTCAGACATTACGGAAAGTGTGGACACAAGAGTGACAAGTTCAGCGTCTTTACAGTGCCGTTTCTTTTTTTTTTTCAGGTCAGATGCCCATATGCTTATGTATTTGTTACCGCAGATTTTAAAGCGTTTTGCTATCCCTCTAATGAATGTGCTGCTGTGGCTTCCAGGGGAACGTGCCAGGGGGTGCGGCAACGTCAGCGTTTGGAGGCAGGTGCAAGCAAACAGCGCACCGACGACATGCTGACCTCATTGTTTGCAAATGGCTTAAATTTTTTTCGTTGAGGAGTGTTGTAGTAGATAAAGTTCTTACCAAGATACCTTGTGTTCTCGATGTAGGTGTTTTATTGATTCAGTGTTTTTATTGTCTTATTAACGTGTTCACACGTATATCGTATTCATGTAATTTTTATGCAATAAATTGACTGTGCAGAAAAACAAACTTTTCACGTTTCGCCATTCAACGTTTGAAGCGGAAAAAGACTAGAAATTACGTGATCCCCAACGAAAAACAAAAATGCGGCCTGTGCCCTCATTAAGAACTCCAAAATACAGTAATAAATTTCACTGCAGCGCATATAAAGCGCACAAAAACACACACCAAAAAAAACCTCGAATGTAGGTCAACACTGCTCCCAACACGCCCCCTGAAAACTCATAGTTGGAGGAAAAAACAATACACTCCCAATGGTACCCCTGGAAACTCCCATTGTAGTGGCAGTAAAATGAAACTCCAATATGCTACTGAAAAAACTGCGGAAATAATGGGAGTAGTAGGAAACTCCCATTGGAAGGAGTTTTGAAAACTCCGAATTGGTACTAAATTATGCAACAAGCAATTTACACCCATTCCGGCTTATTTGTGCTCTGTGTGTTGCATAGTTCGAATTACGTGTGTAGCGGGTCTGCGAAAATTTTGTAACTAATACACCTTTGAAGACTCGTTCAGTTATTATCCAATCATGGCCACACGAAGCGATGTTTTTCCTCACTGTAGCAATTCTATTTCCTTTCTGCGCTGCACTACGCACTCTGCACGTAGCAAGTACGACCAGCTCACCACAATTCTAAATAAATTTTATTTCTGAAATTTCATGTAATCTTAATTGCTGTGACATGTTACGCTGCTCAAACCAGAAAGTAAAATGTTTCCATAGTTACAAAACCCATTCATGAACGGGTTTTACCGTCAAGGTGCTAATCGTGCCACTTGCACGTAGACTTTTTCATAGAAAACCAATATTATGACGTATCAGCAATGCAGGCTGGAAAAGGCAGGTGCGTCGTTATTTAGTGCCCCAATTATTTAAACATCAACGCTTTTTTTTTAAGTTTCTCAGTTAGTTTACTACGGTGAGCCAACAGCGCCCTGTTATGGGAAAAGACTTAAATATTAATCTGCTAGGCAGGACACAAAAATTCTGTAAAGAACGACTTCTTCGCCTTTAATTGCAGTCTACCACAGTTAATATTTATTTACACGCATCGCAGCCTCTTTGATAGTTTGGTAGTGGTTTTTCGTTCAAATTTTTCTGAAAACTAGTTGTTTGTGGCGACACATTCCTATTTATATGGGTAGGTGAACTTTCATTCCTTTACACAATTATGCGCAATCTTTTTAAACATATGTGCAAAAACTAAATGCCGGTGAAAATGGCGCAATACGACCGCTGTGCATTTGTTATTCACTTCAACCGTACTGAGTGCTAACTCAATCTCCTGCAGCGGATGCTGCATTTCGGTAGCGGGGGAGATACTCGGGGCTGTCGGCGCGCGGCTAATCATGCACAGTCAATATGTCCAACATTGCCCTACGTCATAGAGGTGAATATTCAAGCTTAACACCTTCGTTACAAGTTTGGAACACTAGAGCCGTAGTAGTTAAACTTTTTGAACACAAGAGCTGCATTACAACATGGTTATGCGCCGATACCTATTCGGTAGCTCGCTTATCAGGCTTGTTATAAAATATCAATGTCTAACTTCGTCATCATATTCTCCGCCTACTAACTTTATTATTTCGTCCCTCCATCGAGTTATTGGCCCTCCCCCACTTGACCCGTCTCTCCGTTTCCACTCTGTCAACCTCGAGGTGCACCGGTTGTCCTTTTTCCTAACTGCGTGGCCAGCCAACGTGCATTTACGTTTCCTATAGTATTTGGAATATGCTATCCTGTATACGAATTTATTCCCTGCTCCAGGATGCCGTTTTCCTATAGCTTTACTCCTCTCCTCCTTCGTTCCAAGTTTTCTATCCCGTTGTTTAGTAAGGCGCCAAGTTACCGCTCCATACATGATCACCGACAGCAGGCGTAGGTTCCTTTCATTTCATTCGTTCATTTATTTCGACCTCAAAGGCCCGACTGAGTTAGATAGGGAGGGCGGTGGTGAACAGACTCGTATGACGCAGCTTCGAGGGAACAAAATTAAAACAGAAGAAACACATATACACACGCACACAAAACGAAAAATGCGTTGCAACGACATAAGATATATAAGTGGCATAACGGCAGCACCAAACTGCAGTACAAAAAAATACAATGAAAAAGTACAAATGATACAACATCATAAAAGTAGACGAATACATTTTCAAGGTACATACCATGGAAAATGTGTGGTTTGTTTTTCCAACACCGCCTTTATTAACATTGCCTAATGAGTCACCCGCTTTCCAATAGCAACAGTATACGGACTCTTAGCTCAGCCGATCGTCCGCAATGTGGCACGGGCCGGCGGACGGGACGTCCTGTCTTACGTCACTCCCCGCGAATCGCGAACGCTCCGCCCACTTCTACGCTGCGTGTCTGTCAGCTCTCGTGTTTTCTTTGAAGAATCGTTTCATTGACGTTTCAGCCTTGGAGCGGTGTCGTGACGGAGCCACCAGGGATCTCACTCAACCTGTCCCTGGTTTCATACCTGCGGCATTTTCCAAAGAGTGACTGACAGGGGAAAAACTGAAATAGTGGTAAGGACATATGTACTGTCGGGTAGGCAAAAAGCAAACATAAAAAGTGTTATTTCGGATGCTATAGTAGGGGCAGTATTCTCTTATTTTTTTCCTTTTTTGTGTCCGTTTCAAAAATGCGCGTTTTGAGCAAGCCCTGATTGGCAAAAAGCGAACACCCAGATGTGACGCCCGGCAAGCACGGCGGAGCTATGAGCCGCGGCTTCTCGAAGCAGACGATTAGTAGTGCTCAGACGATTGTTCGTCGCGTTGTTGTTAGTTCGCTGGCGGAGCAATAAACGCATAAAAGATATTTTAAAATAGGTTTAGACGCTTAAAATGTGTTTACAAAGACTGCTGCGCCAAAGTCAACCCAAAGCCCGCCTACAGCTGGAACTAACTTCACAATAAAACGCACCCAAAACACTAGTTTTCAAGACGGACAATCACGGAAATACCGCTCCAGTTCTAATTCGAATGCCGAATTGACGGCCTCAGACGCTTAGCTTGAGCCCTGCGTTCCCGAAGGGCTTCGTATACCCTTGCAGCTTGACACGCTTTGCTATATGGAACAGGAGCACCTATAGTCCAAGTAGGTGAGTGCGCAGAAGCGCGCATCATCCTGCGGCAGCGCAAGGAATTTTTTGTCAGAGGTTTTATCACAGACAAGCATAAAGGAAAACAAGAAGGCGTATGGGCCCCGTCTAGGAATCACAATTTCGCATAGTTTACGCAGAGCGGTGCTGGATGATGGATATGCAATCCCACAGGAAGGCTAGCGAGTGAAAAAGGGAAAGAGATAGCAACAGGAATGTGGCTGTTCCGCCATTTTTTGGCTCACGCGTTTGGCAATGTTAATACAGACGGCGTATAGGTATGTCGCTGAAAAGTTTGCGTTCGCGGCATATGGGGCCACAGTTTCGGGTAGATTGTTCCAGAGAGTTATTTCTTGAGGGAAGAATGAGTTGAGTATTCATGAAGTGGAGCTCATAAGTCATGCTATGGCGTTTCTATGGCTGATACGGAGTGAGATTGAGTTCGGTGGTTTTAAGAGACAGTGTCAGGATTTCGGTTGATAATAAAACGCATGAAGGCGGCAGAGACGTGATATGATTCGGCGCGATTCGAGAGAATGCAGGTTTAAAGACTGCTTTCGTGCGGTAACGCTGATATGTGAGGAGTACTGTGAGCAGGTGGAGCGGGCGGCTCGATTCTGAACGGTGATCTGATTGTGGGGTTTAACGCGCCGACGCTACGCAGGCGATGAGTCGCGCCCTAGTGGAGGGCTGCTGATTAATTTTGGCCACCTGGGGATCTCTAACGAACGCCGAAATGTCGAACACACGGACGTTTTTGCTTTTCGCCTCCATCAGAAAAGCCACCGCCGCGGCTGGGAATCGAACACGCGTTATTGTACGATTATGAACGGCTCCTAATTACTGTCAGCTATGCTTGAGAGGGATACCAAATTCAAGACGCGTATTTGTGTTTAGGTCACACAAATATTATGTAGGCTAGTATCTTGATGTCCGGAGATGTACGTTTCAGGTTCAGGCGCAGGCAGCCGAGCGTGCCTGCAGCATCTGAACAGATCATTTGTACGTGCAATGCCCAAGATGGAGACGATGAGAAGTGAACAACGGGATAGTTCTAGGATGCTGCAGGGGCAATCGCCGACCACTAGATTTTGTAGGGGAACTGCGTTACTGTGTCTTTACGCGTGAATGATACCAGTTTGCATTTCTCAATGTCTAGTGGCATTATTAATTTATCACACCGTGCTGCAATTTCGAAGAGGTACTGCTGAGGAGCAATGCTGTCTTCATGGTTGCTGATGGCAGTGTAAATGACGCAATCGACCGCGAACAGTCTTAACTTGTTGACAATATTATTTGGTAGGTTGTCAATAAAAAGGAGGAAAAGCAGGAACGGGAAGGGTTTCAGTTCTTGAGCCCGTTTTAATAAAGTGGGGAGAGGCATGCACCTATACGGGACTCTCGACGTTACATAGTCAGAGGCAAATGACGGTCATCGGATGTTTTATATTGTTTACGATTGGTTAAAAAATTATTATCTCAGAAAATTATGTTAACACGAATGAGAAGATTTGAAAGTATGTGGAGTGTAGCGCTGTGAGGAACGTGGTCGAATAGCACCAATGTGAAGATTGGCGTGGTAAGTCATATGGGAAGTCGGGTAATAGGTGCGAGTAGTTTTGGAAGCCATGTTGGTGTGGGGAAAATAAGTCGATCGATTCTAGACGGCTCATTAAGTTACAGCATAGCATGTGTTGAAGCAGCCTAATGAGATGCCAGTCAGGGAGATTGGACCATAATTAGCTGTAATGATGGATGCCCGATTTGAAAATTGGAACAAGCTGTTCTTCTTTCGAGTCATCTGGGACCTGCCCGACGTCAAGGAACTGTGTAAATCTTCCGTGCGAAATCAGACTGGATAGCAGTAAGGTATTTTTTAGTAGTTAGCTGCTAATGGATCGCTTCTGTTTGAAGATGGAAGTTGAGATTTTATTAGCTTAGATATTCCCTCAGGACCCAAATATAGTCAGACATTTCAGTACGGCTAGGGTTCGCTGAATACAAAGGAGAAATGGTTGTTTAGGGAAGTGGCGCATTGGTTTAAGTCGATTGCTACACCCTCTGAATTTATAACAGATATGCATCTTAGTAAGGGCTTGGGTGATAGGATGCGATGTCCCAAAACTCATTTGGGTTTGGCTGGAGAATGAATAAGTAACAAACGATCTTCGGAGCAGAATTTTAGATGCGACTGCATCTCATTCACTCGTCTTGTCCCTCCATACAGAGTTGTCCGTCCACACCCCTCCCCCTGCACTATAAAAAAAATAATAGTTAGCGGCGCCCGCTTCAATCCCACGACCCTGTGGCGGAACGCGAGGTACTATTGTGAGCAATATGAAAGGGAACACAGGAACGCGTGGCAAACAGCCTCGAAACAGACTCGGAGCGATACGCGGATGGCGCTGTTAAAATCAAAGGGGGAAGGAGGGCGCTCTTCCTCTAACTGTTGGCACTCCCACCACGCTGGGATTTCTACAAAGCAGCAGCTAACGTCATTTCGCCGATAATATGGTATCGTCGCAGAGCCGATAAGACGCACGGCGGGAATGGGAACAGTTGTTAGAACATCGTCCCCCTTTCCACTTTGTTTCCGACGGCGGCCGCTGCGTATCACGCATAGCTGGGTCTGAGGGTGTTTTCTATGCGTTCCTGTGTTCCCTTTCATATTGCTCATAATAGTACATGGTGCTCTTCCCACTGCGCCACAAAACCGAGACAGAATCAAATGCTACGAATTGCCTTATATCCTTGACTCATTCAAACTACGTCACGAAGCTACTGATACAACGCATGATTAGGCAATGATTAACACTTGCAATAAAAGAAAATAAGCTCCGACTTACAGCAGCAATGATGGAGTAAATAAAGGTCGTTGTGACAGCGAAGCCCCACGCATACCACTTAGAGAGATTGACAACGATTGTCCAATAAAACATAATAATAATCATAAAACATAATAATAATCATAAATCATACGCGTTCCCGACACGTTTCACGCGATTTCAGAATCAATCCAACGGAAACACCAAGTGAACCCCGCGATGCGTCGCATCTACACAGGGTTCCCCTCGCGGGGACGTGGGCGCAATTTTTTAGCTGCGGAGCATCTCACGCACGGGGCTGTGTCCCTCCCTCCCTTGTCCGCCGTCCGCTCTCTACTGCGCATGCGCGTCTCTTCAGCCCCGTCAGCGTTTGAGCTGACGTCAGCGCAGTCTACTATAAAAAGAAATAGTTAAGCGGCGCCCGGTCTCGATCCCACGACTCTCTAGCCCCAACGGGAGGTACGTGGCGCTCTTCCCACTGCGCTACCAACCGAGGCGGGAGCATGTGCTACGAACGCGCCTTATGTCCTTCACTCATTCAAACTACGTCGAAAAGCTATTGATACAACGAAGGCACGCGAAGCTGAACCTCAACGGAAACGACGAACTGAAAACTAATGGGAACTCCAGTCGACCCCATGGTTGCTTCGCATACTACTCAGGGTTCCCCTACGGAAAGATGGTGTAATTTTTTTTCTTTTGCTGCTGATAGTTCTTGAATATATTGTTTAGCACATGTGTGGCATCAGTCCCAAGATATCGAGTTGTTATTCGAGTTTGCTGATTTGTGAAGGCGGTTTTTGAGGGGTGCGGAGACCGTTTAGGCGTCTGGTAAGCCATTAAGTTGGAGTCGGAGTCGGAGTGTAAGTTGGAGTCTGATATGATGAGGATTGTTCGAATGTCTGTTTTTTAGTTCAAGTAGCGTAGTCATGTAATGTTCCCAGTTGGCATTGACGGATCAGGTTAATTATGAATCTCGCAAGTTTCTATTCTATTCTCTTCACTGTCCGAAGCTGCTGACTTTTCATTCTATGGGGTGCTTCTTGAGGGCATGCCAGCCCATACCTTATTGTGTGCCATATGTCTCTCTCGTGTGTAGTTTGAGGTCAGCATTGAGAACATGCCTGAGGCAGTTATAATCTGCAAATTGAGTTAACGTTGCTTTACCGAAGCTGAAGAGGGCGCTTGCAGTATATTTATTTATTATTACTTTTTATATATTGCTATTTATAGCTCCGCCGTGAAGCTTTGCAGAAACTCAAGCATTTTTTTTAATGTGCTCGGCCGACTCACTGGCCAAGACTGGGTCATCTGCAAAGCTCAAATGGCTCAAGTATTCCTCATTCAGTCGCAATCCTGCGTTTACAAGTCAAGCTTTCGGAATGCCCCCTCCGGACACGATGGGAACAATTTTCGGCGAGACTATATCTCCATGTTGCACTCACTCACTTGTCGTTACCTTTTCGCTCTTGTTGTGAAGGATTGTGTTGTCCGTAGTTTCTGTATATATGTCTTATTCCAGCACTGTCCAAGTGTTTACCGATTCAAACGCATGTTAAATGCCATTTGTAGGGACTTATTACACTCTGAGGATTTTTCTATTACGTGATCGATGGAACGGTTGTAATTAATTGTAGTTTATCCTTTTATAAACCAACCCTAGTGCCATAGTTTTGAGAAAGCTGGGGTAAATGTCCTTAAATTTTACAGATCTTATACCAGAAAACGGGAGCGTAAATTGCCAGTCATGAAAAGAAATATTGCGCAAACCCGCTCACGAATAGTTATTAGAATGCATAAAATGATACTACCACTCCTTAACTGATATCGCCCATGCCGAGAGTGGAGAACATAAGCCCACACTTTTCCAAGCGAGAGTTTGACAAGCCGATGGTTTTGCGGCGGTCCCGTTCGTTCTCCCTTTTTCGATCGCCCTACTCGTTTCTTCAGTTGTGTCATCTTCATGGAGTATTTTAAGTGCGATGCACTTTATAAGCGACCCCGAACCTTCCGCCGTCCGCATTGCTCCTTCTCCTCTCTCCCCTAGCAACGGCGCGAGGAGCGAAGAGGAGTGTCTGTAGCAACGGCGCAGCGACGTCACACCCCACTGACCCGCGCGCGCTCCGCCTCCCGCGCCGTGGCTGCGCGCGCCCGCGCCGGCTCCCGCACCGCTCCTCGCGCCGTGACGTCACACTCCCACGTGACCGCGCGCTGGCGCCTTTGCGTCTGCTCCCCCTCTCCTCGCGCCGTGACGTCACATGCTCTGCAGCTGGCGCGCCTCTCCCCCCGTTAGGTTTGCACTCACCTCGCAACTTTCAACCCGGATCATACTTGTTGGACTTATCAGCCGCGGAGCAATAAGCCCCTCCTACCTTACATTCAGCGCATACAAAATTGGTGAAAAGAGGTATTGCGAGCATGTGTTTTCACGAATGCAATCAAAAAATCATGTGCCCATACCATGACTAAAAGCCTTAGTCAACCGTCGCAAAGACTGTCACAGTCTGGCTATCCAGTCCACGTGCAGATTTCGATTGCTGAGTCCCTCCTAAAAAAGATACGTGCCGCAACGCGGGATGAACCAATCGCAGCAACAAACAGCCGCCAAAAATTCGCCGTTATACCGTATTTGCACGGTGTCTCCCACAATCTAAAGAAAATTGGGGCGAGCCAATATCAAAGTTGTGTTTCTGCGCCGGACAAATTGACTAAACTATGTAAAGCCAGCAATCCTTTAGGAAAACCTCCCCTCCAATGTGCCAAAAAGCACGATACAAAATATGTCAAATGCGTGGGAAATGTTGTCTATGAAATACCCCTTTCATGTGGAAACGGTACATAGGCAGACGGGGCGCTGCTTGAACGATAGGCTCGTGAACACTGCGCTAATGTGAGGAATGGGAGTAGCGGATGGCTGGCGCACCACTGCAGCACGTGCGGCGAGGGGAAGGGGGGTGGTTGAAGCGGATTTTCAAAATGTGTTGTAATCAGGAAAGGAAAAACAGAGAAAAAAAACTCGCGAAGTCATAGAAGCAGATATGATAAATCGCTTTAAAAGCAAACTGCGTAAGCACGCCTTCTGTATCATTGTCCGAAAAAGAAATTTGTTTTTTACGAGATGTGTAACGTGCGCATGCGCGATACTTCCTTGTGGTGAGAGCAAGTGTATAAAAGGGGTCTTTCCGAAATACATTCTGTTTGAAAGTTCGCGCTTGTGCTTGTGTATTCTCTCTTCGTCCTCGTCTTGTTAGCGCGTTTTATCTCATTAACAGAAGGAACTCTTTTTCGAAAAGACCTCTTTAAGTAAGCTCCAGTGGTTAGTGAGTGCTTGTGCTGTGTTCTTTTCTTCGTCTTGTCAAGTTTGAGGTGTTCTTTCATTATGAATGTATACCAACTGCCCAGCTCTAAAGCCTATTACATTTTAACCCAAATAACCCTTCGAGTCATTACAGGTACAGACCTCCTGCGAATGCCACTTGAAGAACGGTGC
>JABSTR010003717.1:0-73819 GCA_013339765.2 Haemaphysalis longicornis
TCATGGCGTCCGCCTCGGCGTTCGTTTAGTCGAAACCGAAACTGACACTAAATAAACGAGGCTGTAAATGAATTACGCTGATATCGACCGTATAGTGTGCCATTCTATGATTAGTGGGCTGGTAGGCACCCATAGCAGTGGAAAAATGTAACACGAAAATTCGTGTCAGTACTCCTTGAAGAACAAAAGCGAACCTAGAACGGAACCCTAAGGAACGCCCGGAGTGAAAAAGTACTAAAGGAAGAGTGAAATTGTAAGCAGTGGCAAACTGTGTTCACTTGCAAGAACCGCCAAGGCACATTAAAATCGCGACAAGGATTTAATTTGCTTAATTAAAAAGTAATAGCTTGGTGATACCTTTCGAAAAGCTTTAGAAGCATCTACAAAAATACAATCTACCAGCGAACAACGATCAAGGATGATGTTAAGTTAATGAGTAAACGAAATCAGTTGGGTTTGACAGGAGAAGTTCAAGAGAAGCCATGTTAGGCGCTGATAAAAAGAACTTAGATTCAAGAAATTTTTGAATGTTTGAGTAAGGAATGTGCTCCAGTATTTTGCAAAGAATGCTAGATTGGACGGAAGTTGAAGGGCGAGTTTTAGTACCTGACCTATGAATGGCCACCACCTTCCCGACCTTGCAGTCCACAAAAAGAGTGGAGCTCTCAATAGACTGCTGGAAAATGTTTGACGAAATGAGAGAACAGTACAATTTAGTACCTTTTAAAAATTTGGGGTTAAATAAATGAACACCAGGGCTCGAGGAAACGTTTAGTTCTTCAATTATTTTGTCTTACTCTATTGGGTTCGATAATTATTGTTCCATTTGCAGGAATTCATAAGTTGGTGTGCAAAAATTGGAATCACAATGTTGGGATCAGAAATGACAAAATTACCACAAAAACATCATTTAAAAGCGCCGGACATAATGTATTAGGAATAACCGAGCCATTTGCATCGAGTAGATTGGCTGGATCACTAGTTTTGGGGTTAATGACGCGACAGAACTTTTTTGGATCATTTAAGAACTTCTTTGATAAAGCGTCTTAAAAGAAATGTTTTTTCGCTTCTTTTACCTTTGACACATAGGCAAGGTTAGCTGCCTTGTAAGCATCCCATTTGACACCACAAGAAGAATGTTTTGCGGCACGGTACAGCGTTTCCTCTTGTCAGAGAGGCGCTTTAAGTAGGTGGTGTACCACGGCGTCAGGAATGGGATGAGATGATTCTCAAAGGGACGTATTCGTTTTTAAGTCATTCACTTTTTCTTTAAACATAGACTAGTTAGGTTCAGTTATAGGGCAGACAAAATCCTGATGGAAAAGGTCGAGTAAAATAGAGTTCCTGGTTAATTTATCAAAATCCGCGTTGTTATAATCGCGAATAAGTTTAGTTCTCTTTTCGGGTTTTACTACGGGCATCACTATGTCAAAAACGGAATTCGGAATCCTCTGTTCTTGCGGCAAAAATTACCTAGCCCTGCCACCTAAATTCAAGTGAAATTTGTTCAGCTAATGCCCACATAGCACAAGTTTATTTGTAAGGTGTTGTTAGGTCAATGCAAAATTCTGGTGCTGGTGTGGTTACAGCAGACCAAAAACTATTTTTGAGGACGAACAAACCTAACGGCTCCCCTAAGCCTCAAACAAAGTGCTTAAAGGAACAGTATACGGTGAAAACAATTAGGCCTGTATTGGCAGGTTACGGTGGCGAGAATCTGAATAAACCATTCTGGCAACTAGAAGATCAAGCAGAAAATTCCAGAAACATGAAAACAGGCGTCGACGCCCAGTATGCTATTGGGTACTACGGTTTCTGACGCAACAAAAGTTGTGAACGGCGAGAGCTCATTGGAGAACCATCTATACATGTTTTCCTAAAATAAACAGTTGCGAACTTGTTGATCACGGGAAATAAATGTAAATCAAAGCTTTCCGTGAGCTCATGTTATTTCAAAAACACAGACTACAGTTTTTTTACGTTGCGAGGCAGGGCCATTTCGAAGAAGAATTGGTCCGCAATAAGCGTAGTCAGTAACCTACGAAGGTGAACGCCCTAGATTCTGCAATCAATTTCGCCGGCGGGAAGCGGCTAAAGTTCCTTCATTAGAAGCAACAAAAGGAACAAGATGCACTGCAGGTGGTTAAGCTACTTGCCCGAGCTTCCAATCTTCCGTTCTGCGCAAGCGGATGTTGCTATCGGTAAAGCGGGCACGCGCCCGGTCAGAACCTTATCGCCCGTGAAAGGTACAGGAGGGATTAAAAGAAGTACGAACAACGGAGCACACAGCCTCCGACGCATGCCGCGTAAACTGCGTCAGTAAACTGCGCGCATGCGTAGTCTTTCGGAGCGTTTGAGAGTGTGGCCTAGTGTGAGGGGAAATGCTTGATAAAGAAGCGACTACGGTCATTTGTGTTGCGGCGTTTTTTTATGGTCGGTCACCACTGAGCCTCCTAGTTCCCTAGGTTAGTTCCCTACATTAGGGAACCAGTTAAGCGCGCAGGAGGCTGATTGCAGATAGCATGAGGCCTTCCAACGATCATCCTGCTCAGTGGCAACGCAGTGTGAAAAGGCGTCTCAAAATAAACGACCGGTGTCGCTTCTTGATCAATCATTTCCCATAAACGTAGGCCACACTCTCAAACTCTCTCGGAATAAGTGAGCATGCGCGTAGTTTACTTACTTTGGAGCCAGATGGTGCAGCATGCGTCGGAGGCTGTGCGCTCAGTCTTTCGCATTTCTTTTAATCCCCCCTGTTACAGTACTTACTCCGGGTGCGTTAGCTGGACAATCGATCGATCGACCTCCCCCCGTAACACCATCAATCGATCGATCAAAAAACCCTCCAATCAATTGCTGATGGTCGCCCCCCGCCCGCCACCAAATACTTTGCTGGCAATGCTAAATCTTGTGCGCGTACAGTGAAGATTACCACAGTGTCTATACCTACAGGAAGCAGGGCTACTTGCCCCGGCCGTGGCATATTACAACAAAGCTTTATTAGCAGCTATGTTACGCTACTTTCGCATGGTACTGCGCGGATGGCGCTGCAAATCGCATTCCCTTTTTAATGAATTACAGCTACGTCAATTGAAGGACAACCGGTTCTGAGCGATATGATGATTTTTGCATACGTCGATCGCTGGAGGAAATTCGCCCGGCAGCCAGCCCTGCCTTCTCCACTGGAAAGCTTTAAAAAGGTATATTTTTGCGTCAATTTCTTTAAGAAATGTGCAATGCCAGTGAGCCCTTCCTTTCCTTCCGAAAGGCATTTGGTGCCCTTCTTTAGATGCGACTGCATCTCATTCACTCGCGTTGTCCATGCAGCGTCGTCGGCGTTGATGTCGGCGTCCGCCCCTCCCCCATTCTCCTCGCCCGCGCGAGCTGCGCGCTTTCGCCGCTCACCCCCTCTCCTTTCCAATTGCCCCTCTCTCGCGAGGGGCATTGGATTGAATTAGAATGGATTGGCTTGGCTTGGCTTGGCTTGGATTAGATTGGATTGGATTGGATTTAGATTGGATTGGATTAAAGTGGATTGTGTTGGATTATGTTGCGTCATGGCCGCGACAGACACACTGGCGCCGGCGCATGTGCAGTACTCTCTCTTCAACGGTCTCCTCTCCTTCGGGCTCGCTGCGCATATAACCGGTGTGCCGCTCTCCGGCGGCCTTTCGGTCGACGGTTGCTCTCCGCTTGCGCTTGAACCCCCCTCAGCGTCGCATCACACCAGGGTTCCGGCGAGGGGAGGTGGGCGTACTTTTTTTCGCTGGGACCCCTTATTAGCGTTCGGCTCAGGGGGGATGAATGGGTAAACATTTGCGTGCTCCACGACGCGCGCACGCAAATCATGCGTATGTGATCGCTAATCCCTATTCGGGGAACGGAGGCGACACGCTGTCCTGTCACACGTTGATGCGTTGTGCAAGAGAGCTGGGGTTCAGAGGCCGTCTTCTCCCGGACATGCGGACGCGGACTCGCGCCGCACCAATTGCAATGCGTTGTGCTTGCAAGCGTCCGGTCCGGGCGCGTTGTCTCATGGCGGGCGACTTCGTATTGAATTTTGGCCATTCCGGCTGCGTCGAGGCTTGGACCTCACGCTATCTGGAAAACAAGCCTTTACGGCAAGTCTTCCTTTCCCGTGTTTTGACTCTTGTGTCCGGGAGAGGAAATAAGCCTATATGAGCGTAGGGCCGCAGTGAGTGGTCCGAAAATTGGCAGCCGACAAATTAACGCCTGCCACGCGGCACGCATTGTGCGGGTTAGAAGACCTTATAAAAGAAGATAGTCTTCCTTGGGCTACTCGAACGCGAAAATTTATGTCTGTCTGACTTTCCGTCTGTCTGGCCCTGGATTGTATCCACCCGGCCAATAGCTTGGGGACCCGTACAGAGGGAGAGAGAGAGAGAGTAGAGAGAGAGAGAGAGAGAGAGAGGAAATAATGATTGATTGGAGAGTTTAGCTCCAACCTAAAAAGGAGCTGGCTACATATATAATTTAAAGGATATTTTAATTAGACAGCATTCCAATGGCTGATATTTCCCGTTTATGTGTCCGCATAACGTTGACAAGTGAAGACGGAATGATAATAATCCTAATTCCAGAACCAGTCCTGCTAATATGATGTTACTGTTACATTTAATAGTCCGATGACATAATCTACACACATATCACGGACTGTGACAGGAGCATATAACCGGTGGCAATTTTACTGCCTTGTCTACAAATTTTAAAACCAGCTACAGTGAGAAGAGAAAGAAGGACATAGGTAGACGGCGGGACGATCGCTGCCTTCGAACTGAATTTCATGAGATTCTAATAAGTATAAATATTTAACACGCATCCACGTAGGTTGTGCCAAGTGCGTGAACGCGTGCTGATGTGCTGGTGTGCTATCAGGGGTCCTTTGTTGTCGGTGTTTTTTTCGTTGTTCCTGTTTTGGTCTTTAACTTTTCCTGGTGTTAATACGAAGAGTGCGTATTAAAATGCGTAAGGTTTCTCTTATCAAATTTAGTTGCAAGTCAGCGTTCGTCCGGTCGTCTGTTTATGTCCTTTTTTTCTATTTGCGCTGTAGCTATTTTTAAATGAACTACCAGCTAGCCAAAGAGAGCAATTTGTTGTCCTCAAAGTTATATTGCCAGTAGTACGAGGATGTGCTAGCCCCCCGTTATCAACTATCTGCAATGCTATCGAAGGCAAGGGAACAGAAGAGAGTTCTGGCGTTTTTGAGGTAGTTAACCTCAAGTTGGTTTTCGCAGATGAATGGCCTAATTCAAGACTGCGCGAAAGTGACGTGTGACCACCTCAAACTTGCCGCCGAAAAAGAAGCCAACATTGATATCAAGCAGTGAGTATCATCCGTCGTACTGGAGATTTGAAGAGGCTAGTGGCAGTTACGGCTTCTCTGGAAATTATTGGCTGCATTGGTTACTGCTCGCACTTTCCGTCCTGTCGCGTCGGCTTAAGGCCCCGGATAGGCCTCAAACCGTATGTCGATAAATGTCATTGTATTCTTAGGCCCATGTCGTAGCCATAAGCCGGTATTTTACATGGCGAGTGGCTTTTCGGAAGTCTTACAAAAAAAAAATGTTCTTTACGTTGTTCCGGTTGTCGTTTCCAGTCTCTAAAACAGCAAACCCGAGGAAAGTAGTTCCGACTGCGCAGCTATTTACAAGCGTTGGTACCGACATTCACTACAAAAACGAGTAGAAAGTGCCCGTTCACGATTCGTGCATAACAAAATTCATATTCATAAAACCTGATACTGCAATGGGCCTAACTCGCGCAAACAAGACCAAATCGCTATAACCATGCCCAAGTAGTGAAAGCTGACATTTATCGCTCTGATCGCTTTCTTAATGCCTTCTTCCCAAACGGTAACAGAATAAAACAGAGTTAATACTTTGGCTGCTAACTTCAAGTCAGCAGAAGAATTTCTGGCAGTGGTTGAAAATCGCTCCTTGAAACAAAAAACAATGCGTAAATACTAGTGTAAGTTGTATAGAATACGGCGCGGAAGAAAGCTGGAATTTCAAAATCGTTGGAATTTGAAAGTAAAGCTTGGTATTGATATATCCTATTTTAATTCTCCACTTCAAGGTACCATGAACAGAAAATAGAGGTCTGGTTCATCCGCATGACTTACTTGTCTCAATAACAATAACAATGTCAACGCAAACTTCCAACAACTGATATAAATATTATGGAAAACATGTGATGCAGTGGGACCCCCGCGCAACTGTCTCGCCAGCCTCATGACGTCACTGGGAACCACTCGTGCGATTGGCGGCCGCTGACCAACGAACAAATACACCCCCATGAAGCGATTAAAGTGGTGCTTCTAGCTCTGGTTGATCGTACCACTTGAACCTTAACATAGATGCCACTGATGACTATGTTTCTGGTAGTTCTCCTCTTACGCCAGTGCTTACGTTTGTAGCGTGAACTTGTAAAGTTTTTGATATACTTTATCGTTTTATTCGGCGATAACGTGTTTCAGGGTGGCAATAGAAATGCTTGAGTTACTAAAGGCCACTTCGTTTAAAGTTCTATCTTCGTGGTCGCTTTAAACGCACTTGTTCATATGCAGTGTTGCGTGGAGAGTTGCCCCAGAAGTGTTGCTAATGTTTCGTAAAGGAGAACATTTCTCGCTTGATGGGCAATTTTAGTTCACCTTCTTCTGTCGTTTACTTTACTTGGCTTATTCCTTCACCTTTTTTGCCCCTTGCCGCTCAGCGATAGCTGTGATTTTCAATTACCATGTTCCACTTCTCTTTTCCTGTACAACCGTAAAAACGAACGGTTTCTAACTATGCATTCAAAATCAGTATGTCAGCCCAAACTGCGAGCCGTAATTCTAAAAAGGAATGTTGCCGGTATGTCGAAATAAATAAAAAAACTAAATAAAATATCCAAGATGGAGCATGACAACACAACCTGATTTCCCTCAATGTTGTTTGTATAAGCGATGAGCTGCTCGAAGAGGCCGAATATTTTCAGGTTTTACGGTCACTACTCCCTGGACGTGATCGCGAGATGCGCTTTTGGCACAACACTCGATTCACACACGGACGCCACCAACGAATTTGTGACTGAGGCTCGAAAGGCATTCTCGATTTCTGTCACACCAAAGATTCTTTTCGCAAGTACGTCTTTCTTAATACCATTTTGCTCAGAAGCCACTTATATACTGCACGGATCTTCTTCGTAAAGCAGGGCCACTGAAGAACATGGCCAGAAAAAAACAAAAACGGACGGGTAATATGATTGTGAATGCATGTGACTTAGCATAATGAATTCGTCAGAGTGTACATTCCCAAGCCACTATCACCGCAACACGTTTTTATTAAAGAAACACGCGATAGTGCTGACATCTACACCTTGTTAACACAGGCAATGATTTCTGTGATTAGGCCCAATTGTTTTGTGTTCACCCCTGAGTTTTTTCTTTGCGGCTCTGAAAAACGTTCGAAAGCCCCCTGGCCTTTACTAAGCTAGACACGCATTGAGATGGGAGCAGCGTCGATATAAAATCTATGCAATGAAACCTTTGTGAAAAGTTGGCCCGCTGCAGCACTTTGGCTGAAAGTGAATTCGAACATCGCGTTTTCTTATGCCTCCACTGTTGCGTGATAGCAAAGCAGATTATTGAACGTGCGACCGTGGCGTTGCAGCAGAAACGGCACACTTCGGTTCCACAAAAACAAAATTACAGCGCTCTGCACAATCCTACAGTAAGTATAGTGTTATTACAGAAATGGCTGAATTTAGAAAGAAGGGCAAGGTTAAAGTGCAGCCCCCCTGACGAGTGCCGGTGGGTTTTACAGTGCAGAGTGATTTCAGAAGGCAGAGGAACTTTGTAACGAGTATGAACGTTTTAGCGAAAACGCATGTTATGGGACCAACGTTCGTTAAACGTATAAATGCACCAGTCCGTGCGTTCATGGAGGCTATATAATTGCCCGTAGTGATGTGTCGCATTGGAGGAGCGCAGACAACGAGCTGCCACATCAAAGGCCCCGCATGATTGCTGCAAGCTCAGTTACGACAACAGCTGATGGAAATCTTATATACGCGGTACAACAACCGGAATTGACTTTGACAGTATTATCATGACTAGGAATGGTGTTATAGACGTATAGGGGCGCATTAGGCTATGGTAAAGACGGTGAGTGGCGGAACCGCGGATATCTGCCCCTATACATAGGCTGTGTCCAAACATGGTGGTGTTTTAAAAGATGGAGCGTTGAAAGCAGTAATGTAGCCGTCTGAGCTTTCGTCCGGGTTGCTGGTCTATCAGACAGAGGGCTCTACAACTTTGCTGAGCATGAGTTTATAGCCGACAGTGTACACGCTCTCCTTTTCTATGTGCCGTACGCTATTTTAATTCCGTAAGCTACACGTTAAGCGCTTCGCTACGAGGCACACCGTGTATTGGAGAGCTAATGAGTAGTTTATACGACAAGGGGATCTTCCTCCTTTGTCGCAATCTCACCGAACAGGTAGTTTCGTTTTTCGCCTTCATCAGAAAAACGGCCAGCGGGAACGAAGATCGAACCTACGTTCCTCTGCTAAGCAGCGAACGGCCTAATCTCGGAGCCATCCGGGTGGGTCACACTTGCCAAGTATCGACACTTCGGGAGTGTGGTCTTTTAAGCGGTTATGAAATGCAAGAAGTAGGTGCGATTGGGCTGTGAGCCTTTGGAATTGAGAAGTGCAGAAGTATTGCAGCCTTATTGCACCAGGCTTATCGCAGCGAGGGAAAGGCAAAGTCGATGTTCACACCGACTGCCGGCTGGCGGGAGGTTTCCTCCTAGCTGCTCATCCCACGCGAACAGCCTGCATCATACTACGGTAGAATCTCGACAAACAAAAATCGCTTAAACGGAATTGCCGCTTAAACGGAACAGTAGCGTGTGAGTTGGTTGGTATTGTGTTCATATAACGTAAAAAAACCCTCGGTAATCGGAACTGCAATTTTCCGCGTGACTGCATAAAGGGAACCAGAAATGGAACTTTTTGTGAAATCCATTGGCATGAGAATCAGCTTTTTACGGTTCCGGCTGTTTCGTTTTTGTTTTTTTTTCTTCCTCCGTGTTTTTTTAGCCTCGTTGGCCTCGTAGTGGTTAGCCATGTTAGCGTAACGAATGCAACGTCGCAGTTCTTGTTCCAGTCGTTCGGTCTAGATTCAAGACGCCGAGGTTACAGGGTTCAGCTCCTGCAGCCTCGCTTGTGCCATCGTCGTGCTATCCGCGCTTCATTACCGCTTTTCGGTATTTTGAATTCGGTGGCTCGTAAGCACGCGCGAAGTTGAGGCTTCTAGCTTCCGTGAACATGCAGTTGCAAGGACCCAAACAAAAACAATGGATGCATTCAGTAGTACACGACTACTCATTACTGCCAATCAACTTTGTGAATGATGTTCCTAACCCTCTTGTACTTTCCTTGTTTTCTGAAAAACCATCTGATACATTCGTCCTCTAGTGCTTAAAGTTCCATGAAATGGTGTTAAAGAGTGTCTACGCACATAAATGTGCATTTTCACACATCTATCTCAGTAAACGGAACTCCTGTTAAACAGAACCAATTTTTTAGGTCCCTTGAAGTTTCGTTTATCGAGAGTCTGCTGTACTGCGAAATATTGGCGCACATCCCTTTTTCCTTGTTGTTAGAAAGAAATGAGCGTTAATTGTGTTGTAACTGATCTGAAAGGGAACAAGTTCATGAGTCATTACGAAGTTAATTGTACGTAAAAGAGGGAAGGCTCGAAGAACATTGGCCAAGCTTTTTCAAGAACGTATGTTGTGATCGTGTTCTCGTGGACCGATAACCGTAATTTCTTCTGTCTGTTCAGTTCCAGTTTGGGTTTAGCGAGCTCAAAAAAGTAACCGGTCAAGTTCTGGTTCAGGTGCGGCAAAATCACCGGTTCTGTTCCGGGTTTCTGTTATTGTTAAGCTGCAGTTGGATCTCCTTGTTAAAGGGCGACCTAAATACGCGCAAAGAAACATGTCTGTGCCCAACGATATATGGCATCGCTTGATAGAACACTTCTTTTTTTTTTGTCCAGCGTTTGTCTATGAACCAGAAAGCAATCAGTACATTACCGCACAGCACAAAGCTTGTATAACAAAATTGGCTACGCAACTGGCTGCGTAATTACTGTTCCATCCGATAAAAAGGCCGCACTAACCTTAAGAAAGCGATAACTTCCAAGTAATATTGAAATGGCTAAACAAACGCGCCATTTAACTAAAGTACAATAGCATGCGACGTACTACAGTAACGCTCTTGTGACCAGCCACATGCACTCACGCAACACGCTCACGTGTGTCTAGGTCTGCCCACTGCCCGGACTCAATGGGTGATACGATGAAACAGTAATCCATGCAACCAGTGCAGATATACTAGATAAAACGGCCTGTCCAATAATACACCTCTAAATACAATATACCATAGCTCGTAGTTGTTCTTTGGCGCGTGTTAGTCTTCAGCGCCACGCGAAAGTAACAGAGCTCTCACTATGGTCCAACACCTTCATAGGGACACTCTCGAATTACTAGTCAACAAGATGCGGGATTGTTTAGCAAGATAGGTTTACTTACAATACAGGTTTATTTAGTTAACAAGATATGGCTGGCGGTACACTTTCGTAGTGCCTAGAGAGAGGCGATTGCACCGGCGGTACGCGAAGTGCCTTTATTACCCGCAAATCATTGGCTGATTGCTCGCTTATCAGTTTTTTGTGACTAGTTTAAACAAAAACAAACACAAATATAAGAATATTTCACGTTATTGAATACAATAGCTTTCCGACCACCCTTTACTACTTTCAGGTAGGTGTCCATAAATGCACGACCGACTAGTTCAATTTGAGCTTTTTCTCAAACGTGCTTTTATTCTTACGCAACACTAAGTATCCGTATTGTTTGACTTAGAAAAAGCACAGCAATATACTTGGCATTACGAATTTGTACGTGGCTAAGATCTTACGAACGTTCTTGCTGTTTTCAAAGTGAACGGGTAAAGCTTGTTTATTTTTTGCTCGCAGTGTTGTTTCCTGGTGTGGTGAGAGCGTTGCAGCTCAAAATACTGAACGATGACTCCTTCATCTACTTCAAAAAGGTCTGCCAGAAAATTATTGGAGAAAGACAAGGACAACAGGTCGGTTTTTTCAATTAGCCTGTTTCTGCTACGAAACTTAATTATTGTTTTTTCGACGCGCACAACGTGCCCTGAGGCAGTTTTAAGCCACACCGGCGCACGACCGGCGTTATGGATAGTGACCCTCCCATCGCAGCAGGCGACAATGGGAGCCAGCGTGCCAAAAAATCGCCGTGTAGGGACGGCGCGCTCCGTCAGGTGGCTCTAAGTTCGATCCCCACACTTGCCAGCTTAGCTTCGCTCGCTGTGGGCCCTGCGACTTCTCGCATAAAGAGGAGCGGTCGTACCAATAAATGCCGATTGTACCGATCACTACCTATAATACCGACCAGCAGCGAGGATTCACGGTGGAGTCTAGAACCGTTTCTTAGCGATGCAAACATCAACAAACACTACTAAACCACACTGCTACCAGAAGCCCCTGCTCGAGTGGCGTTCTTTATTTTCGAGCTTTTTTTGTTTATTTAGACACGCGGAAACTTCGTCGACTTTCGCTCTAAGTCGAGGAGCTTTATTCCCGACGGGAAACACGTCTAAGTACGTTCAAAAATTTACGGGGAAGACTGGAAGTTGTATACACACGACAACAGGGCCGTTCTGTGCGTAGAAGCGCAGTCATTCTTGCGGGAAAACTTAACGTTGCTCCAGCGAAGGGAGCAGCAATCCACGGCAACTTTTTCAGCGACTGCGGCGTTTTCCCCGTAACTTGGGCTTCACGATTGTAGGAGCTCCGTCGGGGCGCCTTACAAGCCCAACAAATGGCAAACTTGGATATGGCAACCATTTCCGTCGATGCTTGCTGTTAAAACCGCAGTTATCTTCGGGATGTATTTTGGAGCAACTGTCTCCGCACCGAAGCGATGGGACCTGGTGCGCGGCCGCTTGGTAACCCCCCTCCTCCCCTCCCTCCGGGGAGATCGAGTGGCGGTGCCTGGTGGAAACTAATTGCCTCTACCGTGCACCTGCCGGGCTTGCTCAGCTGTACGCAACAAATACAATCGCCGAGGATATCTGAAAGTACGCTGAAAATATTGGAAGATTTTTCCTCATATTCTTTCGCGAACGCGTTTTTTTTTGGCTAGGTTTGTTGCCCAGCCTGCTGCCTAAGTCGACTATACCCTGCAGCTACGTTTTGAGGAATCACTTTTACTGCTGCTGCTATATGGCCTCTTCGTACGCTGAAGGCCAACCAAGACTGCGGGAAAAATTTCTGGCGTACGCTGTTTTTTTTTTCTTCTTCTTGTTATACCCGTCCTACGCGTTGTAACGCAATGTGAATTGGCCGCGCGCTGAGTGTTTATGTTTTTCCTTTTTCCGTTGATGCACTATATGATACAGTACGCGCAAGGTACTTCTTCTTGCTTATTTCTTCTGTTCCCTGCTATAGAATAAATGTTCTGAGTATTTTTTGGTGCGTTTAATTCTTTCGGATGTACGTGCGCTATCAAAGGCGTGGACGGCCATGGAACACGTTACCCAAGAGTTAGCAGCTGTGGACAGTTTTTTGCAGGCCACATTTGGGTTGGTGCGCGTTCAGGTCACGCCGGCCGCGTGCGTGGTTTCATCAGCCTAGACAAGTAACAATTTCGCGTAAAAAAAGTCTTATTTGTGCACACCGTGGAGCCCACAGGAGGTGGGCTCTTCCCTTAATGTGAATCGGCAAAGACTGACCACAACAGACCAAGAGAAAGACAAAATAACAACGATGGCAGGTTGAGCAATCGCGTATACAGCGGAAAAATGGGAATGAAACGCAGCGCCGACCGGTGCAGTGGCGCCGGAAAGAACTAAAAAAGCAATAAAAAATTCAGCACGCGGAATCCACGCGCATGGGAAAGTCGCTATCTATAAAGCCGGTCGTGCATCGGCGTTGTAAGTGTCAGGCGTCATAAGCGTTCATATTCGCCTAAGATTGAAGCTAACCTGAGTGCACTGGGACGTGATACATGAATGTGGGCTGCAGATGTAAAAAGTAGCAAGTGGGGCCGAAAATATCCCTAAATGCAGCTTTACTCATTTGAGAATCTCGTGGTATATGACACAGTGTATGCGTTTTTCACACGTGGTAAATTGAGGAGCTCGATTCACTCCTACAGTGGGATCCCGACCCAGGTTAACTAAACGGGTTCGCTCCCTTTTCAGTGCAGAGAACTTTAGGCGCTGGCCTTGTCATCCTAGCTCGCTCGCTGGAACCAAGCATATCGCCACGGCGTTACGGTGTAGCCTGTCACGGTGCCTTCGCCGCGGCGTACCCCAGAGGCTTAGAAAGCCAAGCGGCTATGCCAGGATATACGTAGCGTGAGCTAAGTAAGGTTCCGCTGGTTATTCTTAGCTTTCCTGGTTGTCTAGGATTAGCTGATTACCATGCTCACTGCTGCTTATCATCTAAATCCAATTCAAAACCAATCCAAGCCAATCCAATCCAATGCAATGCAATCCAATACAATCCTCACGCTTGCGCAGCACGGCTCTCCAGGAGCTACGCGAAACTGGTTAACCTTAGCTAGTGTAGCCAATCCAATCCAATCCAAGTAACGCTGTTGTTCACGGTGTACCCCAGAGGCTTCGAAAGCCAAGCGGTTTATATATTCATAAGCGTTCTAAACTCGTGAAACGCTGGAGCTTGTCATACATCTTCCCATTGTTTAGTGCAAAGAAAACTATAGGTAAGTTTGAGGAAAACTATACTTAATTAACCGGCAGCGCCCGCGTTCCTTTAGTAAAGGACGCCCGTTGGGTTGTTTTTTACGATAAACGCAAAATGTGGCAGTGCAACACCGGCACGTGCGGGCAGAAAAGCACAAAGAGAACAGAACTCCCGCTGGCGCAGTTTCAGGCAGGGGGCGCGAGAGCACTGGGAAGGCGGGAAATTTGAATTTCATGGGGTGGTAGCAGTAAGCGGATAACGGCGGTAGAGCCCATTCTGGCGAATCACTGCTCTGCACTTCCGACGGCTTTCACATTGAGTGGAACGGCTTTAATTTTGTTTGGGGGACGTTGATGGAGTGCTCTCTGTGCACACGAACCTTTGAGGCCGTACGCGTGAGGTAGAAGGGCACCGACGTCCGGTACGACGACCCTTCTTACGCTCCCGTCACTACATACATACATACATAGATACATACATAGATGCATACATAGATACATACATACAAGCGTGCGTGCGTGCATACGTGCATACGTACTATTATGAGCAATATGAAAGGGAACACAGGAACGCGTAGAAAATACCCTCAGACCCAGCTATGAGCGGTACGCTGCTGACAGCTCTCTTTATACCTTTCTCTCTCTCTCTCTCTTTCTACTTTATCCTATCACTCCCCAGCTACTTCCCTTCCCCTGCACTGGGTTGTATGCAGGTGAGCTCCCTGCCGAGCTTGAAATAGCCCCAGTGAATTTCTTTTCCTTTTCCCGTCGCAAAGCACAACCACCAGCGGCAGCCGACGGGAACAAAGTGGAATGTTGGCGGTAAATTGGCGATGTTGGCGGCTTTGAGCAGCTCACTACCATCCTTTCTGAAGTAGAAGCGGTGGTGAATTCCAGACGTTTAACGTACCTTTTGCCTGATCCTGCGGACAAGGAAGTGCTTACACCTTCACCTTTATTATACAGTAGGCCAATTGTCACACTTTCTCAGACGAACGACTCTCCTACGTTTGTTAGCTGCAGCGAAACTTTGAGGTTGTGGAAGCACAAGCAGCGAAAGGTCAATGACTTTTGGAAACGTTGGCACAAAGATTATCTACTGGCTTTAAGAAGTGCTCACAGCCGAACGGTACCCTCTGCTAGCAGTGTCAAGGTAGTTGTTGTCAGAGAGGACAAAACCCCTGTGATGTTCTGGATAGGCAAAGTAAACGAGGTGTACCTAGGAAAGGACGGCCACGTTAGAGCGTGCAAAGTGCAGCTAGCAGGTGGTCGGGAATTGACTAGAGCAGTGCAACTATTGTGCCCTTTGGAACTGTCTGAATGAACATTTGGTGGCGCGGAGGATGTTGCGGATTTTTAATTTACCGCCAACATGAACAGTCATGATGATGAGAGAGACGCCGACAACGAAGTGGCACGTTCACGCGCCTGGCGATGCGTGCGGGCACGTTCGCTCGTGATGGAGTTCGGAACGCTGCGCTTGGACTACCGTGCACGGCCTGGCGTCGATCTCTTCCCGGCGCCAATACTCGCGGAAGATCGGCATTCCCTTTTCGTATCATGCGAAGGGGGAGGCTGTTCTACCAACTGTTCGTATTCTCGCCGTGCGTCTTATCGGCTGTCGGACTATACCAAATTATCGGCAAAATGACGTAAGCTGTTGCTTTGTAGAAATGCCAGCGCGGTGGGAGTGCCAACAGTTGTGGAAGAGCGCCCTCCTTTCCCCCGTTGGTTTTCACAGCGCCATTCGCTATCGCTCCGAGTCTGTTTCGAGGCTGTTTGCCACGCGTTCCTGTGTTCCCTTTCATATTTCTCGTAATAGTACATGCATACGTGCATACGTACATTTTTATACGTACGTACAGTGAGCTCGCTTAGGGTGAACACGGGAGCGCGTGGCCGCAGGTACAACCAGAGCAGCGTACCGTGGAATGCGTGAAGCAGCAAGCATGCGCTGTGTGTGTCGAGCGAGGCTGTACTTTCAGATCGCGCATTGCGTCATCGGAGCGCCTGAACGTCGTCTGCTAACTTTATCTTGCATGTAGCGGTGGATCAATCGCCGGTGTATAAATAACTGGAGACTGGAATGCCCAAGAAAAATATATTTCAGGGAGCTGTTATTGCTTCACCAGCTTGATGCAATGCAATCAGTTAGTCACATCGCAACTTGCCAGCTTGCTTCTAGCAGACTCGATAAAAAGATGACGCTCATGTTAACAGCACTTTATTGTCTGTAAGTGATTGCCACGGAAACCGAAGGAACGCATAAGCACGATGTTTATCGGAAATAAAATGAGAGCTTAAAGTGAGCTTGGGCACTTCATCCTTGTCATGTGGTAAAAAGTACCCATACCCGACGGGGATTGGCCCGAGACAAAGATTAGGGAAGAAAAGATAATGAGAAAGAAGAATCAGAGTATGAGATGCGAGAAGGAGTTGGAAGGGGCCAATGAAGAACATACACGGAGTGATTAGGAGGAGGAGAAGGTTATCTGACCAGCGAATGGGAGCCTGACACGATAGAATGCGAGGCGAAGAGGAGGACGACGAAGTTGGAGGGGACAGAGGGTAACGAGGTCTTGGGAGGAACGGTGGCAAGTTCGGGCCGTGCCCCACAACGCACCAGCGGCATCTCACCGTCTGGCAGCGGGCAGCTCGGGACCACCAATGACCAGCAGCTTCGCACTGCTGGCCTCCTGCTGAACCGCGCTACTCAGCGAAGCCGTGGCATCGCACCACGGTCATCCGGACCATTGACGACCAGCCCGGGCCATCGCGACGTGCTGCGACGCTCGGCAACGCGGAAGCTTACCCACCGGAACACGTCATCGGAATAGCAGCGGCTTCGACGTGCTACAGGGTGGGACTTGTTTTACTTTGCCATAGACAGTCAATGTGTAATAGTGACTTTTTGAGGAGGTGTTTGATAGTGTGAGTTGTGCGTGGTTTTTTTTGTGTACTGAGATAGGCTTGTTATATTTATATGATGCTGTTTGTTTGTGGGTTTTTTTAATAAATATATTGTGTTGTCATCGAATGAATCAACCCGAGCCTCATGTCTCTGCCGTGTGAGACGCGTGACAACATTTGGCGAGCCTGCCAGGATCTATCCTTGGCCCAACCAAAGTCTCACCTTGCGGAGAGATGGATCTCGAGAAGATTTTAACCCGGGCTAGTACATCAGGTTTAGACAAAGGGCAGTTTTTTTACTTGTTAGATGAAGAGTGGCGCAAAGGGCGCGAGAGGTTGTCTGCCGAGATAGAAGAGTTGGACCGAGAGGGAGAGAGAAACAACATCTTTATTGGCCTGCGTTCAAGCCCCCGTTGTAGGGGCAAACCTACTGCCTATTACCTCGCACCCCCCTCGCGGGAGATGGAGGCGTCGGTTTCTGGCCTCTGGCTTTCGATGGCCGCGAGCGCGAGCTGGACAGCCATCTTCTGTAACCCACAGTCCGCACTCATGATCGCGCACTCAATGCGCGGTGGAAGCACGGTCACTTCGTCCGTATTAATAGTCTCTTGCCTTGGTTGTTGTGTTGTCCGCAACCCCACAGCATGTGCTGCATGGTGGCCCTCTCACCCCCGCACAACACACACGCGTCCGATTGGTAGAGTTCGGGGCACACGTGCTTAGCGAACACCGGTGTCCAGATTGCCCGCACCTGTAGCTGTCGCACGATCACTGCCTCTCTGCGGTTGAGATTACGGTGCGGTGGCGGGTAGACCCTGCGGCCTTCCCTGTACCATTCGAGCACCTCCCTGTAGGTGGTGATTGGAACCGCCGTTTTCACTTCTTCTTCGTCTTCGTCCCCTACACCCTCGTCCTCCCCTTCGCCTCCCGCAGGCCTCGGAGGCGAGCCAGGTGCCGCGCTGCCGTGTCTGGTCAGCACGCACGCAGCTCGGTCCGCCTCCTCGTTGCGGTTGGTTCCGGTTCCGACCGGGCCCACGTGCGCCGGAAACCACTTGATGGTCACCGGCATTGTTCTCCGCGGCAGGGCCCCGCACACCCTGAGCGCGCACGGTCCCACCCTGTTCGTGGCATAGTTCAGCACCGCCCCTCGCGAATCGCTCAGGACGCTGGCACACCTTGGGTTTGTGAGAGCCAGCGCAATGGCCAGCTCCTCCGCTTGCTTCGGGTCCTGGGCCCGTACGCTGCCCGCCGTGTACAGCTCCCCGGAGGTCGCCGCGACCACGGCCACAGCGTACGTGCCCTTGCGGTGCGGGTAGGTGGCCGAGTCCACGTAGAACGCGTCCGTGTCGGCCGCGTGCACGGCCGTGAGTGCCTTCGCCCTGGCAAGGCGGCGCTCCCCGTTGACTTCTGGATCCATGTGCCGGGGTATCGGCGGGACGTGCATGAGGCCGAGCAGCCCCTCGGCAGCGACCGTCCGGACGACGACCGCAGCGGCGATGGCAGCCCCGTCGGCCCCCTGCCCCCGCCGCCTTCCCCCCGCAGCAGCCCTACTCGGTTGAGAATTGCTCTGCCTGTTCTGGTCGTTTCTAGGCGCGCAAGCGGCGATACGCGCTGCGCCTCTGCGACCTCGCATAGTGTGTTATGTATCCCTAATTCTAGGAGCCGGGTCGTGCTCGTGTGAGTATAGAGGCCTAACGCCGACTTGTATGCCTTGCGTAACAGAGCGTCCAGCATCCCGCTCTCCGCCGCCGACCAGTCGTGGAAGGCCGCCACGTATGCCACATGGCTGACCGCGAAGGCTTGTATCAGCCGCAGGAGGTTGCTTTCGCGCATGCCCCTGTGCCGCGTGGCCACCTTCTTGATCAGCCCCACTGCCGTCATGATCTTCACCTCCAGTCTCTTTATGGTTTGACCATTGTGCCCGAGAGCGTCCACGTGCAGTCCGAGGACTCGCAGCGTCTTCACCCGCGGGATGATCGTTCCGTCCCTGGTGTGTAGATTAATGTCGGGCCCGTTCTCCGTCGTCTTCCTCTTCTTCTTGGGTGGTATCACCAGCAGCTCGGACGTGCTCGGGGAGCACGTGAGCCCCGTGTCCAGCAGGTGTTCTTCGACCGCATTGATGGCTTCCTGCAGGGACGCCTCGATCTCGCCGTCACTGCCGCCGGACACCCAGAGCGTGATGTCGTCTGCATATATGGTGTGTCCGACTCACGGGATGCTCTGCAAGCGCTCGGCAACCCCGATCACGACGATGTTAAACAGCGTCGGCGAGATCACAGCGCCCTGCGGCGTACCCGTGCTCCCCAGCTTCTTCTTCGGGAGTTCTAGGTCACCGGCCACGATCGTAGCGGTACGGTCCGACAAGAAGTCTCGCACGTAGGCGAACGTGCGCTCACCCATGTTAAGGCGCGATACTTCCGGAGGATGGCTGAGTGACGAACGTTGTCGAACGCCCCCTTCAGGTCGAGTACGAGTATCGCTCGGTTGTCCAGGGAGTTGGTCGGCCTGTCGAGGACTTCGTGCTTGATCAGCAACATCGCATCCTGGGTGCTGAGTTTGGTTCGGAACCCCAGCATGGTGTCGGGGTAGAGTCCCTCCTCTTCTAGGTAAGCTTGCCACCGATTCAGGAGGACGTGCTCCAGCACCTTCCCCACGCAGGACGTCAGGGAGATGGGCCGCAGGTTCTCTATGCTCGGTGCTTTGCCCGGCTTTGGAATTAGGACCGTTCTGGCCTCCTTCCAGCCGGCGGGGAGCGTGCCCTCCCGCCAGCATCTGTTGAAATAACCGGTGAGCGCGGTTATGGCCGCGTCACTCAGGTTGCGCAGCGCCTTGTTTGACACTCCGTCCGGCCCCGGAGCCGACTTGCAATTGATGGTTTGGATCACCGCTCTGACCTCCCACTCCTCGATGTCCGCATCGAGCTCGGCGTTGGCTGCGCCGGTGTAGCTCGGGAGGGGGGTCTGCGGCGTGGCCGGCAGATAATTGTCGTTTATGCACCGGCTGACCTCGTCTTCCCCGAGTTCCAGCAGGTGACGGAGCAAGTGCCAGGTTCTACTCTTGTGGATTTGGCCGTCCGCATCTTGACAGACCGCCTGCCACTGCTGTCGGCAGAGCACCTCGCTGTGCTTTGCGATTTCGATGTTGAGTAAGGCGATGCGCTTGCGGAGCCTTCGGTTATGTCTTTGTCGCTTCCACCGGGCTCTCAGCGAGTTTCTCGCCTCCAGCAAGTGCGCTAGGCGGCTGTCTACTTGCTGCGTCCCTTCGTCCGTTTCGACTTCGGTCGTGGCTGCCTTGGTCTCGCCAATGTCCTCGATTTGCCCTGTCAGGGCACCCAGCTCCTGCCTGTACTTGTTCCAATCTGTTGTCGCGTGCTTGCGGGGAGACGGGATCCGTCCGCGCCGCGGCACCACGATCTCGAGGATGCAGTGATCGCTGCCCAGAGTTTCGCCCGTGTTCCGCCAGCTGACTCCGGTAGTAGCGTTGCAGAAGGCCAGGTCGGGATTGGTATCCCTCTCCGTTGACGTGCCGTGTCTCGTATGAACTGCCGGGTCGTTGAGTAGGTGACATTCTGCCTCCAGGGTCTCTTCGTGGAGGCTCTGGCCCTTGGTCGTTGTCCTCGGGTAGCCCCACGCTGTGTGCGGCGCGTTAAAGTCGCCACACACCAGCGGGGTGTTGTTACCTGCCAGCTGCATGGTCATATGTATGAGGGTTCTGAACTTTTGTTGAACTTGCTTTGCATTGCTGTAGATATTTACGATGTAGGTGCTTTCCTTCTTCTTACGGCCCGTTACCACCTCGATGGCGAGGTGCTCGATGGTGGTATTCCGGAGTAGGCCGTGCTCTACGTAGGTGATTCCTTTCCTCACCAGGGTACACACCCCCTGCCCGGCTCCTTTCCCTGCGATTCTCGCGCTGGGCGGGCTGGCGTAGGAGCGGTTTCCCGGCAGTCTCGGAGTGTCTTCGGTGTGTGTCTCTTGTATTAGAATAACGTCCGGTCTTCGGCCGGCGTGTCGTATGTACTGTTGTAACGATGCCCACTTTGTGCGTAGGCCGTTCGCATTCCATTTCCATATGACCAACTCTCGACCTAACATTGCTCCGGCCATACTGGGCGAGTCTTGGTCGTTGGTTGTTGCTGTTGTGATTTAGGTGGCGCCTGCTGCTGTTGCTGCTGCGTTGACAGCATCTGCGCCTGGTGCTGTTGCTGTTGGTGGATGATTTCTTTCATTTCGTTCATTTGCGTGAGGAGTTGCTGTAGCATGCGCTCCATGTTGGTAACCCGGACGTTGCCATCGGCCACTGTCGCTTCTAGCGTCGCTTGCCTCTTGCTGATTGACTCCTGCTCTCTCTCGAGCTGCTGGTGACTGTCTTCTAGTTGTTGCTGCCTGCGCTCTATGACGCTCGTAGTTGTAGCTCGCCTCTTTGCTCTGGGGCTGGCGTACGTGTGTTCCGTCTCTACTTCGGCCTCCGCCTCCTCTTCTCCTACTTCTTCCGCAGAGTAATCGTCACTGTGCACCGTTACGGTGCTCTCCTCTTCTTCGACTATCTCTTCGTCTTGTGGGTCCATCGCCTGTTCTTGTGTTGATAATTCTTGCTCGCTGGCTTGTCTGTGCTGCCGCATCCGCCTGCGCGCTGCCCTCCTTGGCTCGCACGGGGTCTTTTGCAGCTGCATTTGGTTGCTTAGAATCTGGTCCAGCTAACTGCTGAGCTCTTGTATTTGTCTGTCCCTCTGCGCGAGTTGCGCTCGGAGCCGCGCAACCTCGTTTTGGAGCAAGATCGTCTCTGGTGCGGGTTGCATGGATGTTCGCCCTTGCTGCTGCTGTCACAGCTCCCCATCGTTCTCTCTGGATGCCTGCGGTTGAATTTCCCGCCTCGGGCCCGCTACCGCTGCGGCCCACGTGATTCCTGTCTTCGAGCTAGGCTCGGCGCGCGGCGCACAGCCGGAGCGGTGGCGGGGGGCTTTGTTTACTCCGCCCTTCCCGCCAGCCTCGCCAGCTGCGTTCGCCGCTCGCATTCCGCCAGCTGCCGCGTTGTTATTGTTCCAGCTGCCGCTCTTCTGACGTCAGCATTCCTCTTTTGTGACATTGGCTGTTTCGCGCCTTTTTCGGGCACGCGCAGCTGCGGGAAGTCGACTAAGCCTAGCTTCGGCGCGCTCTTCTGCTGCTCCTCCGCCTGCTTGCGCTCCCGTCTTCTTTGTTTGACCACGTGCGGGGTCTTGTAGCAGTTCTTGCAGCCCGCCGCCCCGGTTGGATGAGCCCCTCCGCAAAGCTTGCATCGGGGTTTACAGACCTGGTCGTGCGTGGGTCCCGGGTTGGACGCTCCGCACGCAAAGCATACTTGCGCGTCCGGGTGGGGGCACACGTCTGCCCTGTGTCCTAATCTGCCGCAGCATCGGCACACTTCATAATGCTGTTTGTACAGGCTGCACTTGGTAACCAAGGCTCCGAACCTGACCGTGTTGGATACCTTAGAGCCCTCGAAGGCTACGATGACTGTAGTTGTCTTACCTATCCTATGCGCCTCTAGCACGAGCGGATTCGTTTCGTTAACTATATTCTCCTGCAGTTCCTGCTCGGAGTACGTGAGCGGGATATCTCTGATAACACCCTTGACCGTGGCCTTGGGCGCCGGCACGTACGCGTACACCTCGTGTTCCCTACTCGCGATCTTTAGCGAGCGGATCTCCGAGTACATGCGAGCCCTGTGCTCGTGTGGCGTGCTGACCACGATAATGTTCTGCGCGTTGTTAGTGCATATTGTATCCTCTCTGGATTCCTGCATGGTAGTTCCTGCCACTTCGAAAATGGCCTCCATTAGCGTGGGTGCCGCGGTGCGGGCTACGTCCAACCCGCCACGTGGCCTGAGAATAATCTTAATGTCCTCACGCGGCAGCGCGCGCGGCATGCGCGCTGCTTTAGTTAGCTTACCTGCGACCTGCCTCGCAAATTTTGCTGGGTCTCTAGGGGCTGCGAGGGGGGGGGCAGGGGGAGCAGAAACAACGGGGACCGACTCACCGCCAGCCGCGCCGATCTCCTGCCGCCGCATCTTCCGCCTCGCCATCTGCCACCTGCCTTCTTGCGCTCCTCTCGCTGGTGTTGATTCCGCGTTGCCGGCGACCGCCACCGACATCCGCCCGTGAATGTAGCTGACTTGCATCGCCGATGCTCCGTCGTCTTCCTCGAGAAGAAAATTGGTACTCAGATCCATGGTTGTCGTCATCTCTTTGTGGATAGTTGCCGTCTTCGCCGTGGCGGCCGCCCCCGGCACGCCTGGCCCCGAAGTCGCGCTAAGCCTAGGTTAGGCTTAGCAAGCCGTCCACGTTGGCCGATCTCTTCTCGTCGATAAATCGGCGAAAAATCGCTGCAACTTGCCGAAAATGGTATCGGTTGATTCCTCAGGCCAAGCTGCACTGCCCTACAACAGAATCTCGTCGATATAATCGACTGGACCGGCGCAATTAATCGAAAACGTCGGAGCTGATGCGAAGTGCGTCCGCTCCCTGCGGCGACCGCAGCGCCCTCCAGTTGGACCGAGAAAAGGCAGAGTTAACGCGGCGCCTCGAGGAAAGGGAACGCATAAAGAAACGTGAACGCGCCGCACGTGAGCCTGAAGGCACGCGGGTCGCCGACCTCTGTGAGGCACGTGCTTTTGAACGAATGCGGTTTGCGCACCGCTATGATGGCAATGAAAAAATAAAGGAAAAAAAAAACTCCCAATCCCCTCGCGGGAACCCCTGTGTAGATGCGACGCATAGGCGGAGCGGCGAAGGGAACGCGTTTTATAGCGCGCATAACGTTGAGGGGACTGCGTAAGCGGGTCCCAGTCGATGACGACGTTGGCGTACTTGTAAAGCGGCGTGGACTCTAGGTGTTTGAGCGAAGCGTGGATGTTGCTTCGCCGGAGAACGGCACACCGGTTATATGCGCAGCGCGCCCGAAGGAGAGGAAACCGCCGAAAAGAGAGTACTGCACATGCGCCGGCCCCAGCGCGTCTGCCTGCGGCTATGACGCAACGTGCCGCGGCTATGACGCAACACAATCCAACACAATCCACTTTAATCCAATCCAATCCAAATCCAATCCAACCGAATCCAAGGCAAGCCAAGCCAATCCAATTCAATCCAATCCAATCCAATCAAATCAAATCCAATCCAATGCCCCTCGCGAGAGAGTGTTCGTTATCGGAGAGGAGAGGGGGTGAGCGGCGGAGAGCGCAGCTCGCGCGGCGAGGAGAATGGCAGAGGGGTGGACAACGCCGACAACGACGACGACGCCGGAGGGACAAGGCGAGTGAATCAGATGCTCTGCATCTAAAAGGGTTCTCGCAAAATAATACTGAGGAGAAAGTCGCGGTCGAAGCGCAAAAAGATGAACGGGCCGGGTATAGCAGAACCGAAGGCCAGCCGCTTGGAGATCGCAGTCGGAACATGCCAGGCGAGGACAGCTCAGTGTGCAAAATGGAAAACGGGATCGCCAGTGCGCAGCCAAATCAGCGGATTTCAGAGCAGCCAGAGCAGCTCCCTCAGACTAAGCATCTTGTGGTCAATGAAGAGTCCCGACTCGAGAAATTCAGGCTCGGCACTGGACACGGGCTGGTCCCAGGTATAGATGCCAGTTGCCAGCACCCGGTAACGGGGCTGAGAAGCAAGGGGGCGAGAAAAAGTGCCCGCGTTTTCCTAAGTGTGCGAAGCAGACGAGGAAAAAGAAGTTGGGTCTTAGGAAGGTTCGAGTGCATGAGCGGAGCTAAGAGAAAAGTGATAGGGTAGCGGGGAAGTTCGCAGAGGTAGCGCACGCTACGAAGACGACGCGCAGACAACCAGCAAAGGCCCGTAAGACGAACGGCTGGCTTCGTAGTCAGTACCTTAGACAAGGTGGCGTCGGCCAAAAGACGTGCAGTGAGTCCTCCGGGAGTAGGCAAAATACCAACGTCAGAGGAGAGCAAAAGCGCAGACGCGCAAAGAAGACAAAAACGATTAGATCATGCAAGTCGTGCACAATCGAGAGAAAGAAGAAAGTAGAGGACTTGAGACAGGTCACGGGTCATAGGGCAGTGAGTCAAGTGAACATTGATGTTGGTTCAAACAGAGACGACAACGTAAGGAAAGGGGCTGAATGGAAAAGGAGCAAGAAGGTGAAGATGAAGTCAAAGACCAACAAAGCCGGTTGACATCATGGAGTTGACTTGGATAGAAATAGCTCTGATCAGGGAATATGTCAAATAGGTTGTGCATTAAGGTAAAGCTTAAATGTAGTGGCATGGTGCAGATGACAAGGGGTTGTAGGAGTATGAAGTGTACACGGAAAGGAAGTAGTTGAGTAGTTTAGATTGATTAAGAGTGTTTGTGAGCTTGATACTTATTGATGTGTTTGATTTTGGCGATGTTACAGCAGATTTCATGAGTAGATTGTGTAAGAGGATGAGAAAGAGTTGTCTGTTAGTGGTACGTGTTGTGATTGAGTGTGGGATTTGTAGTTAGTTTTTGTGAAGATTGAACTTGGTGTGTGATGGATATTAGTAGTTTAGTAGGACTGATGTAGTAGGTGAATAGGACTGAGGTTGTTCTGACGTACGGACTACGGACTTTGTTTCCACGAACAGGCGTGGTGTGTAGCAGTTTTTTTAAACAAAAAAAAACTCTTCAATTCCGGGGGGTACTGTCGTGTGGTAAAAAGTACCCATACCCGAAGGGGGATTGGCCCGATACGAAGATTAGGGAAGAAAAGACAGAGAAAGAAGAATCAGAGTATGAGATGTGAGAAGGATTTGGAAGGGACCAATGAAGAACATACACGGAGTGATTAGGAGGAGGAGGAGGTTATCTGACCAGCAAATGCTGGCTTGACACGATAGAATGCGAGGCGAAGAGGAGGACGACGAAGTTGGGGGGGACAGAGGGTAACGAGGTCTTGGGAGGAACGGTGGCAAGTTATGGCCGTGCCCCACAACGCACCAGCGACATCGCACCGTTTGGCAGCGGGCAGCTCGGATTCACCTATTACCAGCAGCTTCGCTCTGCTGGCCTCCTGCTGAGCCGCGCTACTCAGCGAAGCCGTGGCTTCGCACCACGGTCATCCGGACCATTGACGACCAGCCCGGGCCATCGCGACGTGCTGCGACGCTCGGCAACGCGGAAGCTTACCCACCGGAACACGTCATCGGAATAGCAGCGGCTTCGACGTGCTACAGGGTGGGACTTGATTTACTTTGCCATAGACAGTCAATGTGTAATAGTGATTTTTTGAGTAGGTGTTTGATAGTGTGAGTTGTGCGTGTTTTTTTGTGTACTGAGATATGCTTGTTAATTTTCTATGATGCCGTTTGTTTGTGGTTTTGTTTTATAAATATATTGTGTTGTCATCGAATGAATGAACCCGAGCCTCATTTCTCTGCCGCGTGAGACGCGTGACAATCCTCGATTCAATTTACGATGGAAAAGCACCTTTGGGCTGTTTATTAGGCCTGTTCATAGAAGGACTGAGGATTCTACGATCAAAGCGAAACACTATTAGCAGACGATGCGCAACATAGCAGAACACGAGAACACACTCCGAAGACGCGATGCGCCGGTTGAAAATAAATTCTGGCTCGACACGCACAGCGCATGAGTGATGCTTCGCGCAGCCCACAGTAGGCGGCTCTGATATAAGGGCGGCCACGCGTTCCTGCGTTCACCCTAAGCGAGCTCACCACTGTACATACATACATAAATACGTACGTACGTACGTACGTACAGTCGCGCTCACTATTACCTACACCGCTCATTAGTATTCACAGCTTTATATGACCTTTGTCTGGAACCCGGGGTTAAAGACCAAGTGCGCATTAGGAGAACAACGTCCTAATGAATCAAGCCTTATCCGAACGTATATGCCCATAGTCATTGTTTTGACGATATAATCGTCTGAATACTAATAAGCGGTGTAGGTCATAGTGAGCGCGACTGTACGTACATAGATACGGACGTACACCCGGCGTCAATATAAGCCGGGGCACGCGAGCGCGTGGCAAAATGCATCGCCGCGACATCTGACGTTGCACATCTGGTGTCGAGACAACGATGTGCGCGTGCGCGTCGAACCACGCTCGCCAGCCTGTCTTTTCATTCGCTTGAAACGGCAACGCTTGTCACATTCAACGCTGGGCGCCAGGGGCCACTTTCTTTGGGCAACCCCTTTTGCTCGCACACGCTTCATCGGCCGGGGGCGAGGATGAAGATGCGTTGCTCGCTCTGCGCTGCTCTCACAAAGGATACATGGAAACGGGATTGCTATCTTTGTGTTAAATACTGCATTCTTTTTTACAGGAAAGCTGTCTAGGGCTAGGATCGAGCAGATCGTCTCCGGTAATAGAGGAATGTAGACAAGATGTAGACAAGAGCTGCGTCTTAGGCTGGGTTCAGAGTGTTCTCGCAATTGTCGTAATATCTTTAATTAATGACGTCATTTGACGTCTCAGCCAACCGAACTGTGTAAGACGCTGTTTTTTACGTCCATAGCGCACGATACGGCTGTTACGTATTTAGTCTGAACATAGCATTAAGCGAACGCACATCATTGCCGCGGTGAACGCCCCCCTCACGTTTTCTCCAAGCGTCGAGCGCCTCGTGCCACCGCACACTTTCGGAGAGCGCTGGCTCGCGCCAGCACGGCGAACCTACTCCCCTTCCAATTTCGCGACATTCTCCTCCTTTGCTTTCCTTCACTCGTCAGTCTTCCCATCGTTCGCTCGGTCACGACGACGCCGACGCGGCTGAGCCCAGAGAAGGGCGCCAAAGGGTTGTTCCTTAAAATGTCTTCCCAGCAATTCATTTGTGTTAGGAGGTGAAGCAGACATTAAGGGGATCGTTGTAAGCTTAAGCTTTGCGAGCTGGCTTTCCCATATCGACTGTTGAACAGTGAATCAAGTCAATCTTCGGGGGGAATACCATCACAGAAAGTAGCTCTAGCGCTTTTTTCATTGAAACTATACCGAAAGAAATTATATGACAATTAGCCGCTAAGACGAATCTAACACAAAGCCGGGTTTTATATTTTTCAAAATTGCATGGTTCACAGGGAAATTGTAAATATTGGGTAATTCTCGTCCGCTGTCGGTACATATGGGATTCTACGGGAAGGAAACGGACAGCCCCAGGTTTGTCCACCGGAAGAAAACTCAAGTTAATCAAAAGTTCATTCAGTCAATTAACCACGAACTATGCTGAATCGCAAATTAAAAACAAACGTGTTTTGCTTAGTGCACCCCTTGAACCCAGTCAAAGCTCACGTTGAGGCTCGGCACCGCAGCTTTGATGGTCATCCTTCTTCACAGAGTGGAAGGGCACTGAATTTTTTGTTAATTTTTGTCAAACCCAGGACCACACCTAACTCTTCTCCCGTTTCCCTTTCTTCAATTGTTTCGGAACGTGTGCAAGGTGAAGTCTCATCACACCTTCATAAAATAGATTATTTCTCGCTTCAGTTCGTATTCTGTTTGTGTGCTCATTCTTAGTTAACAACCAATTGCATGTTTTACGAAAAAAGGATTAACACTCGTTCCACCGATTGTGATTGATATCTACTGAAACAGCGCGGAGCCGCAGTTACGACCGTTTTCTCCAATACATGGCTATCTCTCTCCGTAGACTGCGTTATAATGACAACAAACTAATTCTCCAACGTTTGCAACTTCACTACCTAATCACGACAAGTAAACGAAAGTCGGCATAGCGGTATAATCGTCCTATCAGCATAGTTTCATAGAACTTGTTTTTGGATACATTTAATAACACATGACTTAAAGCTGTTTTCTTTCATCATACTCCTTCCATAGATTTTCATGCTTCGCTGCGCTACAGGCAGTGTCGGTAGGCCAGCTTACAAAGACCAAGCTTCCGCCAATCTTCATAAAGTCGGCTTTACCTGTAAACACAAACGCTTTGCTGGGAACTCCGGAGGAATCGTAAAACCATACAAGGACAGGCTGTAGTCAAGCCCAGCCCAAGAACAGTGTCTCTGTTAGAAATACCGAAACGGGAGAGCATATGTGGAACACAATTTTGTCACCGCGAGACGGGCAAGATTAGTTATCTGTCATAGCAGGGCAAGGTGAGCAACACATCTTCACTCTCAGCCTCGGCCGTTGAAGCGTGTACGAGCATGACATGTTGAGCAAAGAAAGTGACCCCTGGTGCCAGGCTCTGAATGTGATCAGCGCTACCGTTTGAAGAGAAGTAAAAGACAGGCTAGCGAGCGTGGTAGGACGCGCACGCGCACACCGATGTCTCGACACCAGAAGTGTAACGTCAGATGTCGCGGCAATGCATTTTGCCACGCGCTCGCGTGCCCCGGCTTATTTTGCCGCCGGGTGTACATACATACATACATACATGCATACATGCATACATGCATGCATGCATGCATACATACATACATACATACATACATAATACATACATACATACATACATACATACATACATACATACATACATGCGTGCGTGCGTGCGCACCTACGTACGTACGTACGTACATAGATAAGTACATACATAGATACGTGCGTAAATACATAGATACGCGCGTAAATACATAGATACGTACGTACATACATAGATAAATACGTACATACATACATGCATAGATACATGCATGCATGCATACCTACATACATACGCTAGTCAACAGGACGTCGAAAATAAATATGTAAACATTCTGCGTTGTAGCACACGTTTGACTCGCGAAATCAAATCCGACCGTTTCATGGTCTACGTGTTTAGCTGCGCAGGTCTTTCCTAATGGCACGAACATGATGCAGTGGATGCAACATGGTGCAATGATGCACGCCAGACTGCCATCAATTTCGGTGAGCACATTTAAAATCATATGGTGTTTCGAAGCCGCAAATTGTGCGAGGTTCACCAGAGGGACACACTCAGCTGTGCTTTCAGTTTGAACTTGGTACTTTTCGTAGTTCCGGGGAATTTACGAGCAAGAAGTTGGACTGATGACTCTATAAGCACACTAATTTTAAGTAGGAGATGAAGCTGAATGAGCCTAACGACTATAGATTATAAATTGTCGGCATAGTCACTACGTTTTCTTGTTGCGATCACATTGTTCACATTGCGAGGACGATGAACGACATCGCACTTAGGTGAGGACACCGAAGTGTTGTTTTTTTAGCTAGAAATCTTCTTCTAGGTGCCAAAAATGCAGCCATTCGGGGCAAAAAAAGAACTAGGAATTGTGCAGACGGTTTCGTGGAGGGAGTGCGTGCGGATCATTGTGTATATTCGGTTGTATCGCCTTTTTCTCCTCCAGCGCGAAGAGGACTTCCTTCAGCTGATGATGGAAGCGCAGAAGGGTGGCATCGTGCCAAGCACAGAAGTTTCCAACGAAATGGAGAGTCAGATCTTTGACATTGGTTCTGTGGAAAAGCCGGATGCGACGCCCTGTACTAGAGGTAAGAAGTGAAGTAGAGCAGTAATAAAAGAAATTTTATTAATCCTCTAATACCTGGGCCTGTGACGTGCGTTTGGAGGAAAAGAATGGAAAAATTCCGCCATCTCCACGAAGTGAATGATGATGAGAGGGGCGAAGCAAAAATGCTTATCGGTAAAACCGTGAAACATTCGCCCGCACACGATATAAAGACTCGACACGCCAAGCTTTCCACCCGTCGATGACGTCAATGTTTGTGGTGGTTATGTAGGGGTTGTTTTGGAAGATAAGAATCCCCATGGCGAATTCGGTGTGTGACATTTTAGCCACCTTGGCCGTCGCCTTCTGCAGAGCGTCTTGTGTCGTGTACTCCCAGTGCGTGTCTTGAGCTCGCAGGCGACGAACGACAACCTCTTCTTCTTCCTCTTCTCCTTGTTGGGTAGCTACGAACGCGTTGAACGTTTTGTCCTCTTCGGCCAATCTTTGGTTGGCCAATCCCTAGGGGGATCCTGCCACAATCATCATTAATGTGCCGTGCCTTATACAGCAGCAACAATGGACGGGACAGGTCCCGATCAAGAGGAGCTTCGCCCCGAAAAATGGGAGTTGCTATGGGAGGAAAAGAATGTAAAAAATGGGAGTTGCTAGCGGCCTCCCCCATTGTCAGTGTGTCCCCTCGCTTCGCCGAACTTTTGCACTTCCTTTCCACTCTTTTCTTCTACCTGCCGTGGCTTACTCTCTCATTCCCAGTGGGTAAGTAACGCAAAAGAGAACAGACTAACAAGTAACGGGCTTGGATGAATCGAGGTACCAAGGGCCTAAATGCTCCTGTATAAAAATAGCTGCAGCGTTTTTTTATTACGTACTCGGTGTCGTACTGCCGGCGTGCGCAGGACTGACTGAAGACGAGGCCCTGGCGCAGTGCGTGCTATTCTTTCTGGCCGGTCAAGACACCACTTCGTCGACGGTGTCTTTCGCAGCGTACGAGCTCGCTGTGAATCCCGACGTACAGGACACGCTCCGGAAAGAGGTGGACGAGTGCGTCGCCGCTCATGTAAGGAAATTCTCCATTCCTACAACTACGGGCACTCGGGAATAAAGTTAAAAACGAATGACTAAAATCATTTGAGTTTTATTTGTGCGTGATAGCAGTGAAGAGGGAGAGAGATGAGGTGACGGAAATAGGGTAATACAGTTTATTAGAAGCAAAACAATGAAACCATTGAGCTCTTCGAAATCAATTCTAAACACGATGAATGCGCAAGAATACTAAAATTGTTTTGCTCAGAAACCGCCCTGATTTCCGTTTCACACCGCACTTTCCTAAGGGACCGCTTCCCCGAAATACAGCACCGTTTAAGCAATTTCTTCGAGGTAACGCCCTCTTGTCTACCCTCCTACCATTCACGTTGTTTCCCGACGTCCCATTCGCTCTCCCTCTGTCGTCTCTTCTACCGCATTTCCTGGCAGTGATGCAATTTAACTTTCCCGCCCTCCTTTTTACACTTCTTCCCAGTCCTTTTAGTCCTACACTACTCTTCCTTTTCTGCCCAATAACCCTTTCCCCCTCACGTTCGGCCTCTTCCTTTCTCCCTACCTTCCTTTCTGACCAATCCCATTTTCTTCTACTCTACCTCGCACCTACTTTTTCTCTCCGCCAATTTTTATCTGAACTTTCTGACACACAACATCTTCCACCTTTCCTCCTCCTCATTTCTTTCAACTACTATTCCTGTAGCCCTCAACCTGTTCGTTTTGCTTCCCTCCCCTCGCCCCCCTTGCGTTGTCTTGTGCTCCTTTTTCACCCACTTCTCCCTCCTCCAATCGCCTTCACCATCGCCCGTTCTCCTCTTCTGCCCTCACCCCCATCTACTCCCGCGCTACATAATATAAAATTGTTCATGCCCACTTGCCCATTTCCAAACCACGATTTCCTCCTAGACGCACCCCTTCCGTTGTAGCTTTTTCATCCTCATCCAATTTCTTATTCCGCAATTTTTATATCCCCATCTAATATATTTAGTTCCATCGTCTACAATTTTCCCCTCCTCCAATCGCCTTCACCATCGCCCGTTCTCCTCTTCTGCCCTCACCCCCATCTACTCCCGCGCTACATAATATAAAATTGTTCATGCCCACTTGCCCATTTCCAAACCACGATTTCCTCCTAGACGCACCCCTTCCGTTGTAGCTTTTTCATCCTCATCCAATTTCTTATTCCGCAATTTTCATATCCCCATCTAATATATTTAGTTCCATCGTCTACAATTTTCCCCTCCCTTTCTCCCCCCACCACTTTATTCCCTCCTCATCCGCTTCATACTAACCTGTTTTTCCCACCTCACTCCGTCTGCCGACCCCACCTCCTTTCGTGGCACCTCTTTCATCTTCTGTTACCGTCCCCGTTGCCTTCTCCCCGTGTCCTACTCTTTTTTTTCTCTTCTGCTACAGTTCCTGTACTCTCTCCTTCCTATCTCAAATTTTCTCATGATTCCCCACTCCAATCTACTTCGCCATGATCTTGGAAGTGCGCTCATCCCATCTCCTTCCAGCTGCCCTCGATTTTCCATTTTCTGCCTCTCTCCTCTATTTCTCACCCTCTCTGCATTCCACTTCCTATTCTCCTCTCCACCACTACACTTCTCTTTCGCTCACTCGCCAACAATTCTCAGTGGCTAAGTTGGTATTCCATCATAGACGTGTAAAAAAGAAACAAACGATTTTTTTTTGTGCTTCACACGTCTTCTCAGTGGGTCGGAAACCTACTAGTGACCAGACTGACCTGGTTTTCTGACTGATTCGAGTGGAAGAGAGACTCAGAGAGCGAAATTTTTGCGCTCACGCACCCCAAAAATGACTATCATTGGTAATAGAACTTTACAATGTGCAGGGCCCAGAGCCAAGCCTCGACGTCATCTCTAAGCTGAAGTACCTACACTGCGTCGTCTCGGAAACTCTGCGGCTCTACCCTCCGGCAACGAGGTACGTCTAGCCACCGCGGTAACTCAGTGACTAAGGCGTCGTGCTGCTAAGCCAAAGGACGAGGGTTCGGTACCGACCTTAGTGCACGGCCGCTTTGCTGATGGAGGCGGAAAGAGAAAACGTCCGTGTGTCGAAATTACTTCGCATCCTGAAGAGCCCCAGGTGGTCGAAATTAGTCCGGAGGCTTGGCACTACAGCGCGCCTCATAGCCCAGTTGTAGCTTCAGTGCGTCAATCAATCAATCAAATCAATCAATCAATCAATCAATCAATCAATCAATCAATCAATCAATCAATCAATCAATCAATCAATCAATCAATTGATTAACCAATCAAATGAATAAGCAATCAATTAATTAATTAATTAATTAATAATTATTGATTAGTTAATCAATCAATCAATCAATCAATCGATCGATTGATAAATAGGGAACAAATAATTAGCGGATAATTATTAATGAGCAATTATTTAGTGGATGCTTAAAAATAAGCAATAATTAGTGATTCATTTATTCATTTATTGAATGATTTGGAGTTTAACGCGCCGACTTTCAAGTGACAATTGCCTACATCGCTTGGGTCCACCGCTTTTTGTAAGATGGGACGTTCTTGTTGGCCTGACTGCTTGCTGCGTGCTGTGTTGTTCAACAGGGTTGACCGATCGGCGGTTGAAGATTACGTACTCGACGAAAGAGGAATCAAGGTTCCCAAGGGCTGCGTTGTCATCGTCCCTGTGTACGCCATGCACCGGGACCCGGAATTTTTCCCTGAGCCAGAAACCTTCAAACCGGAAAGGTAACGTTTATTTTGTTAAGCTGAGATTAAACACCGTGAACAGACTAAAGAAGAGAAACTGACTGATTTGATCTCATTGCTTCTTCGACACAAGAATCGCGTTAGTCCGAGCTTCTTAGCAGATGAGCAGGCAAATATACGAAAACAACTGTACCATGGATAATCTAAACGGTTGTTGCTTACTCAAGCCACTTTCAGCATACAGGTAATTGAAGATTCACGAAATGGTTAATCCCCCAAGTGCCTCGCCCGCGCCGCGTTTCACGAGAGACTGCTTCGTCTAAAATGTGCCCTCTATGTTTGAAGAAGAAGAGAAGCGTCCGCCTCTTTTGTTGTCTCTCTGATTTAACGACTCGAAGCTATCTTTCAAGATGTAAACCAGCTGCAACGGCACTGTGAGCATCGCTTATGCAGCCCGCGGCAGGCGTGCAGCCAGCAGGCGTGCTGCCTAGCCCGCCTCACAATCAATTACCAACTGCTGGAGATGACCACCAGCCCGCAGTGGCTGCCGCTTCACTGCTACTACCTCTTCCAGTACAGTCAGGTGCCTACGCACCTATCAGCCGAACTTCTGAATCCAGTGGGCTACCATTACCTCTTTGTCAAGTAAGCTCACTTGTGACTTCTGCATCTTCGAATCAAACGTCACCTGCTGCAAAACCGCAGCTACCAGAAGCATCATGTGCCGCTTTTCCACCGGTAGATAGTGACATGACTCGGACTCTGAAGAATCTGACAAATTCTGTCCACTCCCAAATAAGCGCCGTCGCGACTCCTCACAGTGTCAGCAAGCCGCCGAAAATCACGTAACTGCCCATCCTTCCAGAGGTGGTCTCGTTGTGACTATTAAACCCACAGACCCCTCAAAGCTTATCACCCGTTTCAATCCTCTTGCTGTGAAAACCGCGGCTCCTTGTGGAGTATTTCAAGTACGACCAAACTACAGATTGAACCTACTAGCTGTTGATACACGCAATACTGTTTTCACGGAGCGTCTGTTAAAGATTACTACTATTGCAAAGATCCCAGTTCACGCTTATCAGCCCCACCCCAGAAACTGCGGTATGGCTGTGATTAGGGGTGTGGTCACAGATTTATCAGACTCGGACATCGCTGACGCTTTGCGTCAGAGGGTTGCTATTCGTTCCATCCGAAGATTAGGACAAAAATCACAAAGTGTGCTTATTGTTTTCGCTACTGATTCTACGCCGGAGCACGTTATTATAGGCTACGCGTCTTTGAATACAGTGAAACGCCCAGACAATGCACCAAATGTCAACGTTTCGGCCATGTGGCTGCGGCATGCACATTTACCATGCGCTGCGCCCGATGTGCGGAAAATCATGATCGCTCCACCTGTGGCGTTAATGATCCTCGGTGTGCAAACTGTACTAAGCAGCACGAGTCTACGTCTTTTAGCTGTCCAGTTCGCCGTAAGGAAAATGCTATCACAAGGGTGAAAACGGCCAATAAAACTGATTACAAGTCAGCCAAGGCGATTGTGCAACACCACTGGAGCACAATAGCAAAACATACTCAAAATTGGAATATGGAAACGCCCGACGGATACACTTCCGTTGATATGGGCAAGGATTTTCCACCTTTACCTGTCCGTGAGTGCGCGAAGTCGGAGAAACATTATACGGGAGCTCCAGCAGCACAGCCTCCTTCTGAAGCCGCCTATACAGCTGCACCGCCTGACACAACTTCGCATATATCACCAGTTGTACTCCCGGTTCCAACCCCAGGCGGAGCTCTACCCTCGCCAACAGCAAAGTTAACTACTGTTCATACTGCCGGACAGACTACTGAAGCCGGACTTTCAAAATCGCCAGCTCGTACGAATCTTAAAAGTCCCTCAGAAACCTCCAATCAACAAGGGGTCGGGAAACTAAGCTCCACAATTCACTTTGTTGCGGAGGCCATGCGTACATTCCTGGCTTCGTTTTCTTCGCCGGAAGCTGCCGCACTTATGACACTCATCGACTCTGCAGTTCGCTTCCTCACTCAATGGCTGTAGGGGTTACAACTCCAGCAAGTATTCCTAAAATGCAAGAAATTCGCAATACAGCCACAATTTTTCAGTGGAACGCGGGTGGCCTGCGTTCACGTCTACCAGATTTCCGCAGATTTGTAGACAGGCATCGCTTCCCGGTTATAGCAATCTCGGAATCACGCCTATCTCAAGACGTACGACTTTCAGGATACACAGTGTTCCGTTCCAAAACTGATTTGCCATCAACCTGATTACTCCTAGCTCTGAGAAGTGACCTTACCATGATACACCATAATGTGACGTCAAGTTCGGCAAACAAATACGTTGCAGCCACTGTGCAAATCGAAGGCCTGTCTTTCACCGTCATTGCCGCCTATATACCACCCCGAAAGGCATTAGATAGCGACCGTTTGGAGGGTATCCTTTGTGCCACGCCGCCACCGCATACACTCACTGGTGCTTTCAATGCGCATCACTCGTCATGGGGCAGCCGTAAAACAACAATCAAAGCACAGCGCTTATTAGATGTTGCTTACCAGCACGGTATGGCTGTACTTAATAGCGGGGAACCAACTTTTTTCCGCAAAGGAGTTTCAAGTGCTCTCGACATCACTGTAGTTTCCTCTGCACTGCTTTCTAGAACAAGCTGGTCTGTGGACATTGAATCCCATGGCAGCGACCACCTGCCTACTTACATAACACTCCATGGTGTTCCAGGAGGTCATCCAAAACATCAGGTCCGATTCTCCAACTGGGATGTTTTCGTCGCAGCAATCCAAGATGGCCTTGGTTCAGTGTTGTGCTACGATGACTTCGTAAGGACGATGGCTAGGGCGCGCAAAACGAGCACGAAGACTTTCATATTACCCAAGTCATACAATGTCGCCGACGCAGAGTTTGAAAGGCTTCGTGCCATACGCCGGCGAGCAGAAAGAAGAGGGCCGCAAAACTTTGGCACCTGAGGACATTCGAGCATCCAGACGCCTGCAGAAGCGCATTCAGCGCCACATGTGCAAATTAGCTAAGCGTGAGTGGACATCCTTCTGCTCAACGTTGGACCCCAGGAAGCCGCTTACCAGAATATGGAGTCTGGTCAAAAGTCTTCGCTACCACCGACGTGTCTCCACCTTTTAATTCGATTTCACTGCGCAATAAGCTCACAATCTTAGACGTGGCAGAGATGTTCTGTAGAAAAGTTGCGGCTGCATCAACGTCACCTACGATACTTACGCTCCCTGATATTGGACGCCCATCCGATAAAAAGCCTCTTATTGATGACCCATTCACCCTGTCGGAACTCGTCATGGCTTTATCATCGGTTAACAAGTCTTCTTCCCCTGGCTCAGATGGCATAACCTACACTGCACTCGCTCATCTAGGGGATGCCGGGAAGAGATTTCTCCTGGACATTTTCAACCACTCCTGGATGACTGGTCGCCTTCAGCCCACCTGGAAGACTGCTCGCATTGTGCCAATATAAAAACCAGGCAAAGATCCAACAGACCTTCAGTCGTACCGACCTATTGCACTTTTGAGCTGTGTAGGCAAGCTCATGGAAAAAATGGTGCTGCTTCGATGGATTGGGACCTCACCAACAGAAATGTTTACCCGCCACAGATGTCTGGCTTCCGAAAGGGCAGGAGCAGTATTGATAATGTTATCGCCCTTGCAAATTGTGTCAAGCGGGAAAAAAAAGCACAGCGTAACACCGTGATAGCGGTGTTTTTGGACGTCAAGGCTGCGTATGACTCGGTCACGCATGACGCTATCCGCTTTCAAATCAATTTGTTAGGTATTGGAGGCCGTATGTATGACTGGCTGTCGAATTATCTCAGCGACAGAACCCTCTTTATGACCACCCCTGACGGCGACACACAGAAGCACAGCGTAACTCGTGGCGTTCCGCAAGGTGGAGTATTGAGTCCAGCACTTTTTAATATCTCCCTCATCGGAATCGAAAAGTGTTTGCCACGACCTGTCGCGATTTCCCTATACGCAGATGACATTTGCATATGGTGCTCCGGGCGCAATCGGCGTGTGCTCCGTGCGAGGCTTCAGCGGGGAATAGATTCCATCTCAGCGTTCCTTGCGGCGCGAGGTCTCGAAATCTCCGCTACAAAATCAGCGGCAATCACTTTCACGAAGCGAGACGTTACACGGTATGAGCTCACTGTAATGGGAATCCCAATACCGTACGTCGCAAATCACAAATTTCTGGGCGTTACATTTGACAGATTATTGACATGGACACCACACATTCGAAGTTTGAAGGAAAAGTTCACATAATTTTTCAACATTTTCCGAATGCTTTCTAGCAACTCTGGCGGCTGCACAGTACACTCGCTTCTTCGTCTACACGACGCACTCTGCGAAGGTCTACTACGCTACAGCCTGCCTGCCTTGTTTCCCCTTTCAGCAGGAAATCTAAAGGCTTTAGAAAGCATGCAGGCGCGCATACTGCGTGTGTGTATTGGCGTCCAAAAACGACATCCACTGTGGGGACTATCATTGAATGTCGACGTTTGATGCCGATGGCACTGCGTAAACAGGAACTCCTTCGTGCTGGTTTACGGTTTGTGACAAGACAACGAAACCACCCACTGGCTGAGACCTATGCTCCTGATCTGGAAGACCTCTTGCCGCAACAATACCAGGCCCCATCTCTGCCTTCCTACCCACTATGGTTGCTCCCACCCATGAGTATTCACACAACCGTGCCAGGAATCAGGCGAAGAGCAGATTTTTCCCGCTCCAGCTCTTAAGTTTTTTACTCTGCAACTGCTACACAGCAAATACTCCTGCCATACCCACATATATACTGATGGCTCAGTCTCCGAAGGTTCCCTCAACAATTGCTGTTTATATTCCGGCGTCGCAAACCACGATCTCCAAAAACTCAGCCACAGGACATCATCTACAGCGACTGAGCTCGCCGCGATACGTGCGGCTCTTCAATACATCACCACCCAGCCAGCCAATCAATGGCAATTTTTACAGATTCCCGCGTGGCCCTTCAATGCCTCAGTCGTTTCCTAATCAACGCTACACTGGGACATTCGCGTTTTACACTACCAAGCCGTCAGTGCTCACCACCTCATGGAACTCCAGTGGATTCCGGCTCATTGCGGTGTATCAGGCAATTCAACAGCAGACGCTACAGCTTCCCCACAGGATTCACAATGACCGACGGTTCCTATTGCCGGCCGCACTGGCGTCTATGTTGGCGGCAGGTACAGCTTTCCATATGGGCTGCTCCATTACGCCGCTACGCACCACTCTACTCCCTTGACCCCGAATGTACTTTCCAGTTACGCTGGTCTCAACAAGCACGACGCAGCTGTAATACACCGCATACGTTTTGACCGTCGCCTACACACGCCTTTTCCGTTTTTAAGCTTCAGCAGACCAGCTCACCCTTGTGCGAATACTGCCACTGTCCAGAAGACGTCCACCATGTCATCTGTGTGTGTAGACGATACGATACACCCAGACTCTCCTTGACAGTGACTTTGGGCAAACTACCCACATCACGTCTTACGCTGCATGATGTGCTTGGCCCCTGGTCATGTGCTAAAATGGCCTCACGTGTGACGAAAGCCTTTCTCAGCTTCCTCCGTAGTTCAGGTCTCGTCAACACTCTTTAACAGTAGTGAACATCGGCGATACGTGTGATATAGAACCACGTTCCTAATCTTAAAACTCTTAACCTCTGTGGTATGTCAAAGTGAACATTTCGCGTGTGTATGTCTTCATCATGGCTGCGATGGTAACGCTGAATGTGCCGCGTTCCCGTGAGACTACTCCGTGAACTCAGAACTCTGTCATCTTGAAGCGAACATTTCCTCGAGTATACTTCAACATTTCTTCTTTATTACCAAACTCCTGAACTTGCTTGCGACTCCAATTGTCACCATACTTTTTCTTTTTCTATTTTTTCCTTCTTTTCTTCTCCTTCCTTGCTTTCTTTTTTATTTTTTTCTTTGCATTTTTTTCTTTCTCACTCGCTTTCATTTTTCACCTGACGTAGCACGTCAGGCTCTTTGCTGGACAAACCTCGTCAGTATCATTAAACCATTCTCTCTCTCTCTCTTTGATTGTCTTTAAGTCAAGTGTACCTGCTCTTTTCATTAGGTCTTTGTTGATGTGCCAATCACGATCCTTCAAACAATGAGGGATAGATGAGGCTTTGATTATATACTGTTCAAACAGGACGGGTAAATAAGTTGGAGCACATGATGGAACAGCTTGCTCATTGTCTCTAAATACTTCTATTCCGTAGTATATTTTGCCACCTTCTGCTACTGAAAAAGCGTGACCACAACACTGAATTCCTTTGCGAATATCGAAGGTCTGTCTAGAGGCCCAGCATGACGCCTTCGCGCAAAACTAGGTCTGATGTAGTGGCTATCTTACTCGAGCTAGCACAAGCTAGGCACTCTCCCAGAAAACGTGGAATGTTCTCTGGAACATGGCACAGTTCCCCCTGGGCGACACTCGCACCCCCAATGATTTTTCGGTACTGATGAGTGGGACGCAGAGCTGATACAACTGCCCAATTGGTACTCTTTCAGTTAAATTGGAAAGATTGTAAACTATGACGACAGGGGATGGATGTATTCATAAAGCCGCCAATGCACACAGTCAAACAGAGAGCTTCTGGGGCCATTCCTCCCTTTTTAATCACCCCTTGCCGTCCAGCTCCCCAAGAATGGCAGTGACGTGCCATTCTGCTTCACTCCCGACTCTTTTGTCATTGGGTGACTGAAGGATGGCAATCGCTATGTCGCTTATCATCCCATTTAAGGGGTCAGCGACGAGCTGTTGACCTTCCGGTCAGTGAGGAGGTAGTTGTGCTTACGATGACGATTGCGAAGTAAGCGCTGAGACGTGCGAACGAACGAACATTTGTCCGCACGGACGAATCAGCCCATTTCTACTTTGAGCGAGGCGTTGCATCACATTTTCCGATAACAGCTTAGGCCTGGACTACTTAATTGCGCTTTCTGCTCTCCATTTAATAGAAGCCACTCTTTCTCGAACGTTCCTCTTGTTTAATTAATCACCGAAAACCTCGCCCTCAGCGAGTGCGGAAGGATTGCAGAGCCTAAGAGCGAAATTAGGACACCCCACCTACGTCTAATAGCTTTTCGGATGATTGCGAAGCATTTTCCACTTCGTGCAGTCCATTTCTTTCCCCACGGAGAAGCTGCACAGATAAATCTTCGCCAGCGCATCTCCTGGCACAGTGCGGTGTTCATTAATTCGACTCCGGCCTTTTGGTACCAGCTGGTGCCGCCGGTACTGGCTCGCGCAATACGGTTGCTCAACCCGTGAAAGGCCTCAAGTCTGGGCGAGCGCTACATAGGGCAGAGGGCTTCGTTAATTACGGGATCATGCCCCTTCACTGAGATATCTGCGAAGTTGGCCAGAAGAAATGAAAGTAAAGCTGCAAGTTTGGGGTTGGAACGGCTCACTGACGTATTTTCCCGGCAATTCTGTTTGATTTATTTCATACGGCGCACCGGCAGTTCGCCTGGACGTTTGCCGTGCAAATATCGCCGAAAGAGACGCGTTCCCATACTAGGGTGTGGATCCTTTCTTAAGATGTAAGAAACATAAAACTTGTATGAAGGCCTCTGCTTTGACCCTTCGGGACAACGATGTACAAGAAGGCAGTCACAGCAATGCCCCTGTTTCAATGCGAAAGGAATATTTGATTACGACGGCCGGCAATCCGGCACCAGTGGTTCACAAGATGGCCGACGTACAGCACAAACAAGATGACCAAACTGCTGAAAAGATAATAAAACAGGTCAAGAAATGCTCTTTATGGCGGCACATTTCCAAAAGAAGCTTATAGAAAAACTACCAAATTAATTCGAAAAGTTTGCGTTAAGTTGTTATGTGGGGGGGGGGGGGGAGGCGGGGGCGAGAGGTGTCTTCGACCAATGCCGCCACATGGGGAGACGAGTATGGAACTCCAGGGCACCAACAGATCTGTGATTCCAGCTGACTGACGATGAATTTTTCAAAACGATTGTGACATTCCGCTTAGAAACGTGTATTACAGTGAGAGAGGGAGCAACTTAGCATGATGTGATCTAACTAGCAATTAGGTGTTGTAGCAAAGAACGTGACTGACAACGCCCCTGAGTTATAGTAATCCAGTGAAAAAAATGACGAAAGGGTAAATCGTGATGATAATGATACGACGTACGCGTACCGTTGTACCCGCGCCACTGTCGGCTCCATACCATGGCCGTTCATATAATGAACGCGCTGCCTTTTATGCGACATTCGATCTACAAATTTTATCAGTGCAGTGTATGCGTCGATGAACTATGAAGCATCTGCATAAAAGCGGCTATGGAACATCGTCATGCACACAATACCGGCATATCCGTTCCGCAATTCAACACTGATGCATTCACACTCGCTGCATCATAAGGAAGGCATAGGTGTCCTGGAATCTTTTACTTCGTTCGGGTTTTTAACAACGCAGCTGTTTAAGCGTGAGCTCCATTCATCCCTGGCGTCGCTCAAAACTGGCGCACCAAAGTAGGGAGGAGAAAAATGCTAGGCCAACAAGTGTAGGGGAAAGTGGCGAGGAGGCAAGTAACCGACGAGCAGGTGTAGTGGGTGGTCGGAAACGCCTCTTGTGGGATTAATCGAACCTGGGTCTCTCGCGTTATAAAACCGGTGTCTATATCAGATTATGCAATCATCGCATTCGTGGCGCTCAGCGTTTTATTTGTGTTCGTAGTGCGGACGCCGGCTTTGGACTTTCGCCGAGTTGAAATGTACAGATGTTCACGTGGGGAGGCGCGCGTCTAAAATTGCCTGTGCATAGTGATGACGTAAGCTCTTACGTGCAGCTGTTCCCCTAGTTACTGGAGACGGCATTCGCTCGGCGGCATTACTTTTGCGATCTACCGATAAGATGGGCGGATCTAAACAAAGCCATGTTTTAGCAAGGGAAGACCATCAGCTCCGCTTTAACTCAAGTCTTCGCATCTGAATCGCGTAGGGGGCCGAATTTTTTGGCGTTACCATTTCTTCTTTGCCATCGTTCTTATGCTAAAGAAGTAAGCCGCCGCCTGTTTTGAACGTCGTGCCCACTTCGCGATATACTGAAATTCAACAGAGGATGAACTAACTACAAGTTCATGTTTTTCGTTGTGATCAAATAAAGGCACTCGAATTTGCCTACCGATATTCAGCTGCTACTGACCACTCTATGTCATGTGATAAAAGCAGCGGATGCTAATAGTGATGAGAGAAGAGAGGAAAGCGTATTACGTTGCTGGGAACGACAATTACTGCGGTGCAAACCGATACGCTGACATGTTTTTTTCGGACATCAAGTCATATAGCCTCGTAATCAAGTCTAGAGTTGTATTGAAAGTTACCAGTGAAGTATTACCTTTGCTCTCACTGTTCCTCTGTGTGACCGCAGGCAGTGGTTTAGTTGGGGTTCACTCATCTTGCAAGATTATTGAAGTAATCCCGGGCATAGCAGAATTGCAGCTGCCAAAGCAACCATGACATATATTGCCACTGTTTGAAACTTGGTTCAGAGCGCAGTTCTTGAAGTAACTATTACCAGGTTTTCATTATGTCTCTATAGTAAGGTTATCTTGCGTGCCTCGCTAATGCAGGTCACTTCACACCATAAAAGGTAAACTTTTGAATGGTATCACTAATGCATTCCGGACACATTGTTCCTGAAAGCTCCACCATATGCATGAACTAAGACCCTCTCCTCTGGTTAGCTCGACGATGCAGTGAGAGTTTCAATCGGATAATTCACAACTTTATTGCCCTGCTCTTAACATTTCTTTGGAATAATAATGGTTCCCGCGTGTGCCAAGAAATGAGGATGATTGCGGCTTGTAAGTCTTCCGCAAACCGAACTCCACAACTGACGTTTCTTTCCGCCACGTTTCCTGCACTGCGGGGCACTATTCGTTGTCCAGCCGAAAGGATCTACGCTACCTTTAATTCCTTAACAACGCGAGCTTAAATTATTGGTCTGAACCGAGTCTTCAATAACAGTCTTGACTGTAATCAAACCTGTCAGCTTATTTTTTGTTCTTTCGTATACATTAACGTCATACTTTCTGATTATTCTGGGAAAAGGAATCCCTCTCTTAAATGTTATATAAACAACAATTGAGCCATAATGGTCCTAGCATACTTGGATAGCGGAGTTAAAAATTATAAAATAAATTCCCCCCGTAAAACACCGGAGTTGGCTCGAAGTGTGTGACGGATTGGCAACCCAATTGTCATTGTCGTTCCTACTGGGCTTTTTGAAACTTTTCCCGCGGTCATAAGTGTAAGTAAGGCAAATGGCTCAAAGCCGTGACGCGTTCGAAATAACTGAATTGCAAGCGTATATTAGGTTTTTGTTGCATAGTATGAAGTCTATTTCATTTTTCTGCTCCCCATTCGAGCTCCCCCATATCTACTACCCGCTCCTCCTGCTTGAGGAAAAACGTATTTATGATTCGCAGATTATTCCGCCATAAACAAATCACAGGTTTATTGCGGACATTAAAACAGAATGACATGCGGCGAAGTATCAGCATGTAACATAACAGTCACGCGAGCAACGCGACACTCAATGACGAACTGGACCTATTGCGCAGAAAATTATACGACGCTTTTATTAGCACTCACGGCCATGTCCATGTTTATTGTCTCAAGCTACACCGTGCGCACTCGCCACATGTGTTTGTTCATCCAAGCCGGCCAGGGGTCGTAGTTGCTGTCGTCTATGTCGCGCTGCTTCCATCGTGGCCATCCGGTGCAGTCGGGTGGTACCGTCCAAGTCCCCCACACCGCACACCTGAGAGCAGTCTTTATAAAAGACGGGGCAGCTCTGCGCATGTTCTGGGCTTGGTACGCACCAAGCGTGTCTGTTGTCGGCTCACTGTTTATCATACGAACATGCGTAGGGCTCATGACGCATGGGGGCTGACGTCCGTATCTGTGTTCGGCGCACGTTTACTGCCCTGTCCTCACAGCGCGCACATGCGGAGTAGCTGCGTCCCTACAAAACCCCCCCCCCCCCCCACCTTCGTGCAAACTCTATTGTTTATCACGAGCATAAATAACGGTCGGCCAATGAAGAGCCCCGCAATTTTCCCCCTTTTTTTAGCTGGTGAGAGAGAGAGCAATTAAATTGAAACAACACAGGTATGTTATATATCTGCCCCGAGAGCGTTTTTTTAGCATGACCCAGAGACTCGGGTATGATATGTTCTTATGTTACTGTCGTGTGGTAAGGAGCCCAACGCGAAGTCCCCACAACATTTAAAGGACTCCGGGGGTATGATTGTTCAAAATTTGTGGAAGAGCGGGAAATACACGCACTTCGTAAATGATGAGGGTTTAGATTCCACTTTTCGAAGACGGAGTCGCTGTCGTGCTTGTGTTTGCACTGTTCCTCAAGAACTGTTTGCTGGTGGATTGCTTGTAAAATACAGATGAGCTTCAGCAGAAATGCGTGACCTAGATTCAAGATGAGCAGAATGTCCGTTTTTTGTGTTGCTCCAGGAAACGACGAAGGCATTTCTGACAAACACAATTATGCATGGCTCTTGTCGGAGCTGCATAGTTTATTTGGATAACAGAAACGATTGCATAATTTTACGACGACTGTACGCATTGCTGCTTGTGCGGGACTGCTAAAAATAGCGATGACCAGACAAAACATCATCACCAACCTATCTACATTATCCGCCCACTGCACGGCAAGGTTCGCTGTTAGGCCTCTCTCATTAATCCAAGCGGCAAATCCAATTACCCCGGTCATACCTTTTTTTACCGTGCTGTCGTGCTTGTGTTTGCACTGTCCACGAATTTATCCCTGCAAACTTCTTTATCTATCCGTTTTTTGTGTTGCCCAGGAAACGACGAAGGCATCTAACTTTCTGGCGCCATAGTTTATTTGGATAACGTAATAATTATTTATTTTATTTGCCACCCAACGACAGTGCTTCCTTCCTCGACAGCAAACATAGGGATCCACTCTGTTACCGTATAATAAATCTTGGTAAGTAATGTGCAATGAGATAGGTATATACAAAGTGTATGTCAACGGTCGGAGGACGAGTATCTTGCCTTCGCATGGGAAAGGTAGCAAATGCAGGGAGAGGAGTGCTCGCCCAGACGTCCATTCTTCTTCTTAATTTCTACAAATACGTCCTTCACACGCGTTTGTTCCCTGACCACTCCGCTCTCTTCAAATTTGTCCGTTAATGTTACCCCTATCATCCTTCCGTTTCATTGCTCGCTGAGTCGTTCTCAATTTAAGTTGAACCCTCTTAGTGAGCCTCCAAGTTTCTGCCCCATTCGGAAAATAGACCAAATTTGGGAAAATAGACCAAACAACAGCCACAAAAATCTTCAAAAAGACTGAGTGTCAAACACCGGCATTCACAGTGCTTAATATGTCACCCAATTTGCACCTTTTTTTGTCATATTCCTGTGTTTGTGCCTTCTGCGTCTTTTCCTCGGGGCGATCAAATAAATTAATCACGGTGAACATTTTGCCACCAGTAATTTTAATCCTGTAAAGTTGCGTATAAAACCGTGAAATAATTATGGCCGAGTACGTAGGCTTAAGGCGTAGGAAAATCTGGTGATAATCAGGTGCGACAAATATCAAAACCTCTGGGAAAATGTCTACGGGAACGCTCACTTAAACCCGAAGAACATGGTGTTTGAAGTTTATTAGCTATGCACCGACAACTCCTTCACCGTACATAAGAGAGGTGCAATTCATTATAGTACATCGCAGGTGTCTTAGCTGGACGATGTGACCAAGCCTTCTTTCGGCAATGTCTCCTCCATAATTAGTTAAATGCAGACAATGTTTTTTACAGCAAGCAGACATACACTCAAAATATAGATTTGAGGAAAATAATTTTTTTTAAAAATAGCCAATGGTTGCGTCGTAACATTGCTGGCTATATTATCTTTGTTCGTGTTTATTTATAATGATCTTTCATCTCGAGTCTAATGTAGATTCCAAACATTGAAATTCTTTAACAGTTCAAGGATCTGCTGAACATGAAGTAAACCAGCACATTCAAACCCATGGGGTGTTACGATTAGGCAAAGCCAAGCGAGGCTACCATAAAAAGATGCAACTAGCAGTGTTCGTTTCGTAAAGCTTTCCATTCAAGTATACATGCTTGTCTTAATTTATATTGGGTGAACATTTTCTGGCCAAATATAACAGTTCAAGCGAAAAATTCCCGCACTAGAATTGACGCATTTAGCAATTCGGCATCTCTCGCCTATTTTTAATTTAGAAAATTAGCTTGCACGCACTTTTTTTATCTTATCTGGTCTTCTTCGCATACATTGTACCCTTATTGCCTATGCACCAGACGGACCTCACTCCAACCAAAGAGGGGAATTCCTCATAAAAGTTTCACCAAAAACAATACGAATGTGTTCTGAAGTTTGCTTCCAGGTGTGAAGTATGTAAAACAGTCTTCTAGGAGAACAAAGCATTCAGTGTTTGCGTACATTTGGTCGTCAATAACTATCGGAGACTTAAACACCGGCTCACGAGTGAATTAACTAAATGACTCTAAATCCTTCCCGGAGTGGCGATGGACAAGCGAGTAGCAATAAAAAATTTAAGTGTCAAATAGATATATGTCGACCTGAGCATATTTAGAAGTATATCTCAAAAACATTGTCGAATTATATGTCGACTGCCTGTAGTGATACTTCCAAAATAAATCAAACCACGTGTTGTATCGTCATTATGGTGAAAGCTAGGTGACCTAGCCGCCAACGAACCATGCTCAAGATGTTGCAAAAATGAATACAATTCCAACTTTGACCTAGCGCCTGATCGTTATATACCTATTTTAAGCCCAATAAACGTTCATGGAAAGTGTTATGGCATTGCAGCAGGAGGTGCTGATGGTACACGTGATTGCCAGCGCGACGCAAAAAATGACCTATTACGCAAATTCGTAACATACGGTGTGTACAAGGGCAAAAAGCACTGAAACGTAGTTTCTAAAGCAGAAGAACTGCTAGGGTCTTTATAGACATCTAAATAAAGCCTAACTGAAAGACATACCGCGCGCATAAAGCTCCGCCCAGAACAAAACTGGGCTGACTGGCATATGCAAAAGAATTGAAGTGATAAATTCACCCGCGGTGCCGTGTTGATGTTTCCGTACCGTACCGTACTGATGTTTCCATTCCACATCATACCGAATCCGGTAGTTCAATCAAGCGTTAACCTATATGGAGATTTATGCGGTTAAGGGAGCAACAACGGCGTGCATTTCCGCATCAAACGTCGGATGGTAAAGGCTTGCCGCAAATGAGGTGTTGGGTTGTGTCCTGTTTGCTCACTGCCCGCAATTCCCGGGAGCGTTATTTTATGCATGCACCATGGCCGAATATGGTCCGGTTCTCCATTCGCTGTCTTCGCGAGGGAAAACTAACAGAGAAAAAAGCAATGGCAGTCACCGCACTGCTGACTTAGCGTTCCCGCGCCGGAAAATATAACTATCAGTAAAACGCGTTTTGTGTTTCACACAGGCACTTCCAGGTATACCGCTTCGTTCACAAACTGCTTTATTCTGTTGTCCCGTGAACAATCCAATAGTTTGGAGACAGCGGATTCGCTCGTTTGCAATTCCAGGTTTTCAGGAACACGATTTTGTGTGCGGTCAACCCCTCCTGTTTAACTATGGCTATTGGGCGTCGGATGTTGCCGGCAACAGAAAAAAATATTTGCCTGTGAGCTACGGAAAGGTGTCTGTGGGCTTCTTTACTATGTCTGCGGAGGCACAAAAATAGTGACTTTCTCCATAACCACGTGTCGCGAAAGAATGTCGTAACTATGACAAGCATGACTAGTGTCGAAGTAACGAACAAAAAATAGAAACGACCACAATGAGCGCTTTGAAGTTTGATTTGGGATGGAGTTAGTATGGGCGAAATGTATTCGATGACTAAAAAGACATGATTTACTTTGTGAGCTTGCTGATTATGCGCAATTCATTTATTGAATATATATAATTTGTTGCCATTTAGCCTGCGTCTCAAAGGCCAACTGCAACGAAATTTTCGGTTCCTCAAATGCACGATATTCCGGTAGTATTACATTAAAAGTTGCTATCTGCAAAATTTGGAGGCCCAAACATGCGTCGCTGCATCGTAAACGAAGATGAAAAACGCTCTCTTAAAATCGAAACTGAAAAAAAACGGCGGCCATTAAGGACAGCAGCAGGTCACATTACACTCAGGAATCGAGTGGGCGAAGCAGGCGGGTTCTCCCATGGCTGCCTGTGGGAAGACGGTGCAGATTCACTGTGGTTCGGGTCGTCCGTTTCTTCGAACAATTAAGACAAACGCGAAAAGGGGTTGCGAAGTTCGTGAAACCAATATTGCTTCGTTGTGAGCTGCTGAGACGCGCCTACAGTCGTCCGGTAAAGCGAAAACGCATGCATCGCGAGGCGTCGTGGCGGAGCTGGTAGCTAGGAAATGGTACACAAAAGGCAGTGTTGAGCGCTAGATGAGCGCCGGCACAGCCAATATGCCCTGTGCCAGTCGAACCATCTTGTGTTTGTGAGAGAAAAAAAAACTACCGTGGGAAGAAAACGTCGAAAGGTGCCGGCTAGCGTTTAAGAATTAAATTTCAGCGCATGTTATCAACGTTCAAATCCAGAATTATATAATTTTTGTTTACGCGGGCAGTTTTGTTACTCTTAGCAGTGTGCCCGCGCCAAATCTTTCAATAAAGATGTCATGCAGCGACGAAAGCACAGTAGTGGCTTCGCTGGCGTCGTGAAACAGTGACCTTTCCCGAGACTTGATCAGTGCTGCCAAATGTGCCCCCCCCTCCTTTGTTCTGTTCTTTTTTCTAACTGGTGAGAAATGTTCCCTACAGCGGCTAGTATTTATTTGTTTTCTTGCAAATTTATTTCAACTGAATCTATTTTGTGCAGGGCGCCGCGTGCTGCACTTTTTCGCGCCCCTACACGCGCAATAACAGTGACAACCGCATATCGCCTCGCGTCAGCCGTACTCGCGCCACCCGTGCTCTCGGAGAGTTGACCAGCCGCGATGGTGCAGTGGGCCGCACAGCTAGCTGCCGTACTCGTTCACGCCCCGACCGGCCGCGACAACAGCGTATCGTCTCGTGCCGGCCGTTATGCGTATTGCGCACTCGTAGAGACGCCCGGCCGCGAGCTTGCAGTGCGCCGCACAGCTGCCGTAGTCCGTAGTCGTTCGAGCGCCGACGCACCGACCAGCCGCGCCAACAGCTATCACCTCTCGTAGGCCGTTCACGCGTCTCGCGTGCTCTTCGAGTAGACGGAGAGTCTCCGTCGCCGCTGCCGCCGCCGTCGCGACCACGAAATCGTCCGTTGTGCACCTGCCATACTCGATCGCCGACGGTGTATTGCTTCGTAATGACCGGCCCCGGCACTCTTCGAATTTGCTCTTTATGTCTCGGCAACCCAGAGCTTCTTCAACTTCTCGCATTACGGAAACGCGAGAAAGCAATTATTCATGCAAGAGGCACGAATTACACTGCTCGCTCGCGTGAGGCGGCACATAAAAGGGCTACTGAGAAGAAGCGACCGCCGCACGGGAAGTCCTCACTGACTGCGCCGCAGCGGCGACAAGTCGGCGAGGTGACTCCGCTAGTGGCGTATTTTCGAACGATTCTAGTAAAAAGTGTGCGAGTTTGTGGAGTCTAAAATTAGGTCAGAAGAGGCTTTAGTGGTGCGTACCACACGTTGAAGCAGAATTCGGGGCAGGTAAATTTTCGTTGCAGTGGGCCTTTAACAGGCGGAGTCATGCCTCACCACAAATTGTCTGTGGTAGACTTGCACTATTTCTTCGCCATAACGGGAAGAAGCAGCTGGTACCACTAGCGAATAGTGACGAACGTTGCAGTATTAGTCGTTTTTTTAAACAAAAATATAACACCACAGCGACGAGCACAAGCTTGCGTTATTGCTAGACATTGTATGTACAGCGGACTGTACCTTTTTCCCAACACCTTTCATTTTTTTATCTCTTGAAAAAACTTTTCTCAGAGGGCCCTGAACGGTTGCGGGAAATTTGAAGGCTCCAACTATCAGAAAAGGTTTATCACGCGCTTTAAATTTCTCTTGTAATAACAGAAAAAAACTTGGATAATACGATTAATACCGTTACATGAATACAGAATCACACAAAAACTACGAAATCATAAAAAAAGGTTGCTTTGCTGTTACCAGCGCTCCTTTTTTACGCCTTTGGAGGCTGTGACAAACGCTTTCATCAAAACTGACACTTTGCTACGTAGATTGTAAATAATGTGGGATCTTGGCTGGCTTTTGTGTGGAGATGCTGTCCCTGCTGAATAATTCTGTGTCCATCGCGAGAAAGAAAGCCCTACTTATCTCGCCCCGGCACTTTTGGGTGATCTTCCGGGGACTAGCACTAGTGCCTTCAGAGGGTGATCTGATAGCTTCTGGAAAGCTGTGAATAGGCTCCCGGTGAGCCACGGCTGATACGCATGGGACTCTAAACACTTGCTGTGTAACTGCTCTTTCGTCAACGTATACGTTATGTTCAAAAAGGGCTATGAATTCATGAGGGAAATGGCCATTCACCCGCTGCTCAAGGAACCGAGATAGGGAGAAGCCGGGGATTTGATCGACGCACACCCACCCAATAAATGAATTGTCCCATGTCGGTGACAGTTGAAAACCGTCCTGACTACTCCGAAGCAGCGACAGCCGAATCGTCGGCCTTGCGCAATTTGATCCAACAAAGGTTACCTGAGAATCCGTCGTGATGTCATCAGTGCTAGCAGAAAAGAAGTTCCCATGAGTGAGAGACAGGTTACACTGCATTGCACCTCTTAAGAACAAGAGCTTTTATTTTTCTTTTGAAGACGCGATAAGCAATGATGGTCAGTAATACGTGCCACGGTCGTTGGTTATTTTCCAAGGTTTTTTTTCTTCGGTGAAATAAATGGGGCTTCGCGGGACCGTCATTCTACAAGTGAATAATGGGGAATGTTTTTTTGTTTTGTCTGCATGAACTAGGACGTTTACTAAGGATTCAACGAATGCACAACCAACAATTCCCCTTAAAAATTCGTTGTCGATGAGGAATCCATCCATCAATCCATGCGCCCATCCATCCATCCATCCATCCATCCATCCATTCAGAATAGGATCATCAATCCATCCAGAGGAATCAACCCCAAGTGCGATTTCTCCACTCAAAGAAAAGTTTGTTCTAGAGCCAAAACCTACCTGTTGACCCCTAATCAACCGCATTGCCTGGCAGTTTTTAACCTAAATAACGGCTAACACCAGATCTCCCTCTTTTCGCCTGTTGAAACCTTCTTCAGCGTACTGCTTGTAGTACAACAGCAAGATAAGGGCTGACAGAAAACAATGCTGCAGGCACGGAAAGCGAAAATCCGGCCTTATTCAATCGGCAGTTAGAAGACTGTTTACGCGACAAGCTACATAAAAATTGCGTCATTTTCGCTTGAGCGCAGTGAAGACAGGGCAAGAGGCGAAGCTGGTGGCCCCACCTAGCATATTCTTTCTTCAAGTAAGTTTATGCGTGCTTATGCTTGAAGGCTGTGTCACTTTTTCTGCTTACTGTCGTTGTTAGCCCCCAAAGAGAAATAAACACATGGTCATCAAAAAATGTGCAATGCACGTGAGCTCGTAGCTCCGGATATTCTGCAACTCACTCACGTTTCGCCGCCGCTTCACCGGCGCAATATATGAAATGGAACCGAATTCGTTGCACCGTTCTCGAGTAGTGCCACGGCGGCTTTTGCTCTGTGCTTCCCCTTCTTCGGGATTGACGCACTTCTTCTGTAGCCCCATCTCTTGTTTCGTTGGATACCTGGCTGTTGCACCTTATAAGCATTTCCGAACATGGCGCTGAAAGCTCTCTTTGACTGGCAGGCCCGGTTCGGTTTGTCCGCAGGCTTTCATACCTCTCCTAAAGTGGACCGTGTTAGCATGCTCTAGAACTGGCGGCAACCGGCTTCGCAAACTCCGCGTCTTTATTTTGAGCTATTCTGAGTTTCTTTCTTGAGGCGTGAACGCACGTGAACTGGCGAAAAGAAGAGCTGTCAAGAGATCACGCCACGAACGCTGGGCACATTGTTCTTAAAGGCACAGCGGTGACGGCATCATCGCTCCGCGGGGATTTATTCTGCACGGTCGGGATCCAACCCCAGCTTAAACAACATCGGTGTTAAAAGCTCAGCATCAAATTCCTTAAGTAATATTTCCGACATCATATTTAAGGAAGAAGACTTCCGTGTCAAGTTGCAATAAAGCATCTATGTTTAGCTGCGAAGCCCGGATACATATCTTATTAAGATATGTTATTACTATTATGAGCTCAGCAGAATGTCACATTAAGAAGATTTGTGGTGGACGAAAGCCAGTGGAGTGGGGTGTGCATTGCTACTTTATGCAAGCGCATCGGGCAAATAAACTTCCATTAGATCTTCTTGGTAACTACGAATATGTAGCGTTTTTGCGTTTTTTTTCTGTGAATATGCTCACCCGTGAAGCCGTACACAGCATTGAGTAGGAGGCTCCTTGGAAGTTTCTGATTATTCAATGCGAAAAAGGACATTCCTAGCCTTTAATAAATGATGACTTTTGGCAATAAAAATTGTACCATTACCCTTTGGAATTATTTAAGGGCAGTTGAGACAAAACATCTAGCATTATTCCCAAAGATCGGCCAGAAAGAGCTCTCTGAGCGTTTTTTTTTTAATTTTCAGTTGCCTTTTGCGTAATCAACTCCTATGTGTCCAACACGTGTTTAGGTTACAACTGCGGGATTTTGATGGAGTGTACTACGAATTGCCATAAAACGCGGATCGACCTTGGCAACTCAATTTTCGGTAACGTTTCTGTCAAGGGCACCTTTGCACTTATGTATTTTCTCGACTTTCCGCGTGGTGAACGAGGCTGCACTGTCTTTCCTGCCACACTTTTTTTAATAATCACAGCTTGGTGAAAACGTTCTGATATTTTGTTCAACTTTCGCCCAGAAAGCACGCAACCAAGAACGAAATTTAAGTTTACAACTAGGCGGGCACCTTTGGCTCGAGAGTGTCAGCGTTTCGATTTGCGGAAAACTAGTTCTGTGCACTAAGCAGACCTGCAAGAAAGTGTGCCTTGCTTGCACAAAACATTATTCGCCCTTGTTTCAAACGAAAACTAAAACACGCGAAGCTGGATGGTAAAACCGTAATGCCCCTCAAAGGTGAGGCCTTCGTCGCTCATTGGCCTCCACTTGCACCTGACAAACTTGGGAGCTCGCACAGCGCTCACCATTACGCTTACGAGCGCGTGCCCGCATAACTGCCTGCTCTGGTGCCGAGAAAAACATCCGTGGCCTACTCATAGACCTTCGAACGGGATTTCAGGTCATCATCATCATCAGAGCTTCTTAAGATGGGCTTTACTGTATGGCGTTTGGCATACAGCTCTTGGGCCTAACGAATCGCCGTTCGTGAGTGAGAGAGAACAACTTATTTCATTTTGTTTCCCTTGGGCGCTGCTATGAATCAGCGATGAATCAGCGTAATGTTAATAGAGAGATGTTCAGAGAATAAGAAAGTGGGGAGGGTAACTATGCCCCCCGGTGCTGTTTCAGCGGCTTGGAGGCAACAGTTCTGTTGCTGGGAGTCGTAGTAATTGTCGTCTCCTTCGTATAGCGGTAAAGCCGGTCATCGAATATTGGTACTTCTCTGTCCAGGAGGAAGATCTGTAGCGCGCTCAACTAACTAATCCCTTCTCAGTGGAAGACTGCTAACATCCGCCCCATCCCCAAACCAGGCAAATAACTTGCTTTGAACAGTCTGCGCCCAATTTCACTTAAGTCCTGTGTTGGAAAACTGATGGAACGTATGGTCCTGCATCGTCTCACTTGGCTTCTCGAACATAGCCAATTTCTTGACTGCACTATAACTGGGTTCCGCGCTCACAGGTCAACACAGGATACAATGCTGCGAATCCAACAAGAGGTGTACGCATATCCGAGTGCAGCCCAACTTAGAGCAATCGTGAGTCTAGACTTCCAAAAGGCGTTTGATGCAGTTTCTCACTCGGCCATTCTTGAGCAAATCCGGATACTTACGCCAAGCTCCCGACTGTACAACTACATTCACAATTTTCTGACCACACGACTTCACTCTCTGGTGTTAGAGGACTACCGCCAAACCCCCTGGACTCCTACCAGGGGCGTTCCTCAGGGATCTGTCCTTTCCCCTACTCTTTTCAATTTGGCGCTTCGACCCCTGCCTCGTCTGCTTCATTCCATTCCTACTCTCTCCTTTGGACTGTACGCTGACGATATAACCCTATGGTGTTCTACAGGCAGCCCAGCTGAACTGTCCGATACACTTCAGGCTGGTATTGATGCTGTCCACTCTTTCGGGTCAAGCGTTGGTCTCACACTATCTCCACAGAAATCTGAGTACCTCGTGGTCACTGACGAGCGTTTGCGGGCTAAAGCTAGCGACCAACGTTCTCAAGTAGAACTCACGATTGATGCCACCCCTCTCCCACGTAAGGCCTGGCTGCGCGTCCTCGGCTTTGACCTGCAGGATGATGGGAAGGCCTCTCAGTGGCTCAATCAATGTAAGGTAGTACGTTCAAATCACCCAACTCACTCACATAATCGGCCGGCTGACCCGACGTCGCCAAGGCCTACGAGAACACGATATTACGAGACTTGTGAACTCTCTAATATACACTAGCATTCTTTACGCCCTTCCATACGTAAAATTAACGTCATCGCAGCGATCCCAGCTCGAGCGGCTCCTCAGGCCTGCCACACGCCTGGCTCTAGGGGCACCTAGATACACCCCCCTCGCTAAATTAGAGGCTGCTCAGCCGTTCGCGTCACCCCCAGATCAGGTTTATCTTCATTTGGCGGCACAACACACTCGTCTCCAGCTTACTTGGCATGGCCGTCTTCTGCTATCCTCCCTTCATTATGAGGTATTGTCCTTACCCGACATTACACCGACATACCCCCCTTGGTATCCCCTCCCTCGCGAAACAGTTCCTACCATTCCAATCAACGTATCCGAAACCTCACATCCAGGACGTCGTCGAGCTCGAATATGCACTCTTCGCTACCGCTACGGTGATCAGTTACGTACACAGATGCCTCCTTCTCCACCAAAGACGCACGCGGGGTCACAGTAGTTGTTCGTCCTGCCCACCCGCCCTTGCAGAAAAGATACTCGGGCGTTCCTTCCGTCCTGTCTCTCGAGGCTCAAGCAATCACTGACGCCATCTTATCCTTAGACACTCCCGGTAACCACGTGATTCTCAGCGACAGTCAGGATGCTCTCCGCTTGTTTCCAGGAGCAGTTGCTTCCCATCAATATGATGCGTACACTTCCACACTCATCTGGCCAAACACACTGGTACTAGCTACGTGCTGGACTGGGTTCCTGGTCACGCAGGCGTCCCGGGCAACGAGCTGGCGCATCAGCTCTCCCGTGCTCCGTCCCAACCGGGAGACTCGGAGACGCCCTGGCCAACCCCTTTCCACCCACCCACGCAGGCGCGACAAGCCCGTCTACATCGACGCCAGACTGTGCACGAGTTAGTCAGCAATAGGCAGACTCTACCGTCTCCATCTCACCTGTTACCCCGGGCACATGCTTGTCTTATCCGGCAAGCGCAAACGGACAGCCTTCCAACGCCACACATACTACATCGATTAGAAGGCCATCGCAGCCCTGCACGGTGCTCTAAGTGTTCTGGCTTTCCCAACACGCCGCATGTTCTTTCGGAATGTTCTGCTTCGCAACCATCACTCTCAACTCATCTTAAATCCCTTTCACCTCCTCCCTCTTCTCTCCAAGACTGGCTCGCGCCGCCGGAGGGACCGGACCGAGCGGCCTGGTGGCGAGCTCTGGTGGCTCACATTCGTCCGGTCCTCCCGTCTGTATTGGCCTCGAGGACATACCGTGGCGCCAGCTACGAGTGACGTCACTTGTAGGACGCCGAATCGTGTTGTCGTCTGCTACAACACACTTCCCGTGCGTATGCGGAAGCGTGTTTTTTTGTTGTGGCCACCGTCTCGCCCGCTCCTTGTGGATTAGATGCAAATTACCAAAAAGGTTGTCTGTAAACCAACTAATTTAGGCAAGCAATCAGCGACTTGCTTGTTCCCGGCGACACCGCCGCGTTTAGTAGTTGCTACCATGCGACCCACAGCTCTTACATACGGCCAGCCGCCAAGGACGACGCAACTGATGCCGAGAAAAGTACGCTGTAAATTCATTATGAAATACTTGTGACGGACATGTGTGTGCAAGCAAAAACCTTGTAACAGCGACGGAACCGCGTCGCTCACTTATGATCTCACCGCGCGAACTGCTCGTATTGCCTGGCAAATGAATGACGCGAGAACGGTGATCAGATTGCTTCGCCGCACATGTTTAAAAGTATTGTTATGGTCTGCAGTTTGGCTTAATCAGTGCCTATTTCCCCTACGATGTTTTTATATAGTCATGCCCGGATTTGATTAACGATCACTGCCGTAGCCTGTACTCTGCACGGCTGATGTTTACTTTTCGCGACTTGTCCGCAATGTATGAACGTATGAACGCGAGTTTTTAACGCCTTCGAGCGGGTTCGGACAAGGCTACATTTAGTTTTCATTAGGTGCTCGTCGTGGTAATTTATATTTGCAGCGTTTTTTGTATGTTTACAGTAAGCCGGCATTTCTCAAGCATCAATTTCGAAACTCACGACTTCTCACAGAAGGAGCCGAAACACGTCGTCAATGATTTCGGGTAATGGGGATATTTAGAATAGGAGAACCGAGCATTGGGGGGCCCCCAAGAAGTTAGAGGAACCCAAACGCAACACGCGCGTGCGCGACGGGAGGGCCTTCGCCAACAGCTCGCAGCCGGCTTCGCACGTAATCGGATGTAGGAACTTTAGGCTTGCGTCGCAGCAGATATTTCATCAGTTAGAGTTGCTAGTGACAGTCCCTCACAGAACGTTTCACCGCGCTGGGAACTCTGTAAGCGCGGTGATTTCCGTTGAAGCGATCGGTGATCAAGAATGGGCCGATCGGTGATCGGCCCATTCTTGCGCGCAAGCATAGCCATCCTTCGGCCGCTTGCCGCACCGTGCGTGAACGGGCCGGCGCTGCCGGGACCGACCTCCGCGGCCGGTAGGCGTAAATCGCGGCAGATATTTGAGCATCGCTTTGAAAACCACAGCTGATGACACTACCTATCAGAAGTTTTCATCACACTAACATCCACTTTCACCAATCTGGAACTTCTTTTCGACGACTTGTGTGATTTTAAAAAGCGGCGACAAGTTGTTGCTGCCGCGACCTGCGTCGGTTCGAGCCGCACCGTCGGATCTGCGGGCAGGCACGGCGGGTGCGTGTGCTTCTGCGAGCAGTTAAAGCTTCACGATTTCCTGCTTTATACATTTCTGGCAAACAAGGGAAATCTAGAAACTTCACTCGGCGATCGTCGTAGTCCGCATTGTTGATCGGTGAAACAAGCCGCTGCTTACGCTTCGGTCGGATGCGTAATACACCACCACGTCATGGTTTTTGCGGATAATCTACCACATATGATACGGTTATACAGTCACAATTAGGTCGAACTGCGCTTGACGCACTGCGAATTAACTTCAAACGAAGGAAATTATTACGAAAATACTTTTAGAACGCGCTTCCTAAGCGAAGTGTCACGCGCTGCAAGCCAACTACGATAGGAACGGTGATAGAAACGGTGATCCTACAAGTGACGTCAAAACGATCGCAGCGCCGGCCTCTCCAGTGATGGGCCTCGCGGCCAATAGATAATTATTTTGCCCTTCGGAACCCCGCACTACGGGGGTCTTTTTTTGTGTGTGTGTCATAAAGCTTACCAACAACAACAACTAATAGCGTACCCGGCAGTCGCTCTAGGCGGCGGAAAGGTCCAGGACTGGGGAGACGTGGGCCATGGTCCCAATCGCACGTTCGTGAGTACGCGGTACCGAGGAGTGCTCTAGCTGGCGCAGTCCCACACTAGACGTTGTTAGCCCGCCTTAGGATGGCAAGTGCTGCCGGGGCTTGGGACACTGGGACGGGCCTCACAAGGTCATGGCTTGACAGATTGCATAGCAAGCCCGGCTTAGCACACGAGCATCCTCTTCACTATCCATAGACAGACGAACGCAAATTCCGGTCATTGTCAACATCATCAGAGCTCCTCGACTTCTTTATCAAGCCGTTATTTGCTCTTTTCACTTAAGGTTTCTTGACAGATTGCACATCAAGCCCGGCTTATTCACGTGCTTTTCCTCTTTTGCCATATGTAGTATGTGATGCCTTCCGTTAGCGAATCATCAATCGTACAATGCTCTAGTAGTAACTAGCGGTAGTACCCGGTGATGCCCGGGGGACCACTAAACTAATTGCACAAATGGGTGAACACTTGTTGAGTTACCTCGTACTTGGCTTAATTAGGTAGTTCAACGTCGAGTTGTACACAATGAGGAACTCCTGCTGGTGACAGTACATGGCCCCTCCCGGAGGCGTGTGGTTATGCGAAAAGGCAGGAAGTCGTGACTTGTTCCAACTATACCGAAATAAATTGAACCTACTTATTGAACCTAAAGACTATATACTTTCTCATCAGAAGTGTTCTCTGGTGGGTGTGAGGGATACCCTTGTCAGGTTTTATATTAAATATCATGGGCTCCTATGGCAGGCATGGCATGTGGTGCAAAAAATGACGATGATGATGATATATTTTGGATTTAATGGCGAAATGTTAACAAAGGAAAAAGAGCGCTAAACGCCAAACAATTGCAGAAATTTTCCAAGAGATGGCGAGTGCAATGCCACGTGGGATAGTGGAACTGAATTGAACTCTGGGAGGCGTATAAGCTAAGCTAAAAAATCTCTCTCTCCTCTTTTTACGTTTTTCCGCGTCTTGGGCCGAAACAGGAAATCAGGAAATAAAAATTTACGCCAATTTTAGGGGCCAGCCCCTATAAGCAAAGAAATTGGGGTTACCAACGGGCGCTGAATAGTAGTTTTCTGCAATCTATAAACATAGGTAATTTAGTGAAATTCCGGATTCTCCCTTGTACATGGCTGGTATGAAAAACTATTGTGGGGCAGTTTTGACACATTTTTATTGGTTGCCCATACCTGAACAAGCTTGTTCGATGTCTCAAAGGGCCTACGATTAAAATAAAAATTCTTGTAACAATTTTGAGCCCTCCCAGCTTTCTGAGGTGTGTAAGTTTTTAACCTTCTGATGGCCAATATTGCTCAGTAGCAACAGCTCAAACCATTACTTTTTTTCTCCCGCGCGTTGTGATTTTTACGACATTTAACGCCATCTGTCAAACACAGAGGTTCCCTGGCGTTCCAAAACTGAAAAAAATGAGGGCAGCACGTACTTCGGTGCGCTAAAAAATGTCTTGTTTATTCATATCAACTCCTCTCGAGCTCGGGGCTGAATGGGCTAGTGACAGGTGAGCTAAATTTTGCAATTTCGCTGTTAAAACAACTGAAAGCAGTACAAACCTTGCGTTATTGTCGTTCCTTGAACAAAAAATATGCTGCTCAAGGTAGATTTTTTGTTCAATTGACACTCGGGAGCAAGTTTTCAGTGTTTCCCAGTGCCCAGTGGGTCATTGTGTCTGTCCTAATGAATCAAATTCTTTCTCACTTCATTTTTGTGATGTCGGAAGTTTTTTTAGATGATCAAAATGTTTTCAAAATCTTAAGTGAAAAATTAAAGTTTTGGCAATAAATTATGCAACCAATTCAGCTGATACACTGTATATTTGGCGCCTTCCCTCTAGACGCGCAGAGTTAACATTTTTTCGTAAGGTTGCCTTAGCTGCTGGGCTCAAGCAGTCCTCGTGGACCTTGCTTAGCGACGACAATATCGGTTCCAGATAAGCGCAACAGAAGGGAAGGGACGGTGGCATGGTGAAGTGGATGCAGAGATTGCTCGCTTACCGATGCCTTCTGTAAATCGGTCTGATTTACCAATGGGAACGACGAGCTTCGACGGCTTTTTGGCCTATCTTCTTTGCTTTCGGTATTGTTATTTTTACTGTGGAGCTGTCAAAGGATACGTTCTCCGTTTCTGGCGTCCGTTGAAAGAGAAAAACTGTGCTCCCCCTTCTTACATCGACACATTGTCTCTTTTTTGCCACCTTCTCGCCTCCGTCTGTCTACATCTTTGTATAAGAGGGCATGTATTTCCCCTAAAATGCTTTCCCTGCAATCAATTATTTTTAGAAGTCCAGTAGACTTTAACAAGAACCGTGTGCGATATTTGTTCGTACTCCAGCCTTCCTACATTGTATGTTGCAATGTGAAGCCTACTCATAAAAAAATAGGCCGCCATGAGTATGAAGCGGCAGAAGAAGATTACCGACCATGATCGGGTATCGACGCTGAGCGTATGGGCTATGCCCATCGGGACTCCCAATACCGCGACGCGGAGTACGCAAAATGTAGGCGTGGCGGCATTCCTTTCGAAAGCTTCCCGGCGCGAGTGCGCGGTTTGAGTGATCATTTGGGGTCACCTAATAGCCCCAACAACAGCTCCGGTGGTCATCCACCGTCACAGAGTGTGATCTCCTTGATTTTGTTTGTAGTATCATTGCACGAGAAGGTCCAGCTTATTATAATATAGTAATTATATAGCGTAGCTTCTGGTACTTGCTATTCCCGTAGCACCTACAGCAGACCATTTTCGGGCCTGGGATTGTCTTCTTTTATAAATTATTGCACGCTACCAGTTATAAAAGATAATAATATTCGGAAGTGTCGTCTTTTTAAGGTATTTCCACGCTTCTGACAGCAGTTGAGATATGTTTAAATGCCATTCTCTTTTTTTTTCTTAACTCGTTGCCTTCTCTCGAAGCTGATTATCGTCTCTGATAATAGAGGGATCAAGACGAACAACACAGGAGCAAACGACTCTTCGAAAGCTCATTGGAGCAAAATCGTGAACTCTCGAAAGCGCATTTATATACACAGCTGTTTTCGGCACCAGGAATCCACTTTTCATGCATCTACAGGGCGACCGACTGTTTAACGCTATACCAAAACGAGGACAGTTGATCTTCGCTTCGACGTCTCATTTGCAGAATGACCGTCGTTCGAACAAGCGAATTTTCTCTCCTCTCTCTCTAAAAGCCTTGTATTCTATCAGGGTCCGTGTCCTAGAAAAATAAAGGGGGCCAGTTGGGAATGGGCGACATCTGCGCAAGAGGAGAAAGGCTCCACCGTCTTGACAACCTTTCTTTTATTTTTTACCTCTAGGTTTTGCTTAGATGTGCTCTATTTTGCCTTATGGTTTATTCTAAGGAAAACATCGATGCTGCTCCTTCTACCTCAGTCGTGCCCTGTTTATTATGCATCACGTGCGAAGGATCGCCGGAGAGGCTCCCTCGTTTCGTACTTCTTGTTGAGGATCCCGCCGCGTGGTCCGGAAACTCACATGCTCAAGCACCGTTCACACCGTCTGGGGTCGACGAAAGAGAGTGCATCGCTTTCCACCGGGAATCGCAAGAGGATTTCTCGCTCCGAAGCATCGTTGGCACGACATTGGTGGAGAACGCTGGTACGTGACTCAGGACTTTCTCCGCGACATGTATTCCGCGCCATCGCCGACGCGACGTCGGAGAATCTCACTTTTGTTTCGCCACACCCTCGTCTTTTCTTGGTGTTGCTGTTCGTATATTTGTATATGGTGCCACCGGAAAATGTGTGTTGCTGCGAGAGCGAGAACATGCAGGGAAGCGAGGATGTCGATGTCGGCATTGATCTCCACTTCATTGCGCCGATCGCATGGGAGCTTGGACAGCTGCTTTTATATAGAAAATGTCTTGTAACCTACCGTCGTTCCCTTCTATGTGTATTACCTCCGGCGTACGTCTGTCGTAAGTTCTTTCTATATTCAGATTTCTTAAAATGCAATAAAGGCAACATTTAGCTTCGCTGAAATCAAAACACATTCCCATAGAAAAAACAAGTGCGCTCGTTTTATGCAAACTTCCGTAAAATAAGCTACATATGTAGGGAATCCAGAAGTGCCAGCGACCCACAACCTACTATAAATATTTCAGTTGCGCGCAGTAGGGCTAATTTCGGACATGACAGATCACGAGTAAATTATCAGCTCATTGAAGGGTCAACTTACGAGTACAACGAAAAAGAAATAACGGAACGTCTTCTGGTGGATATTTTGAAACGCGCGAGCATCTCCTTACCCTCCCACACGAACTTGAGGGTTAAACGGATGCGCCACCTCGCACCCGCTTTAGGCGCCCGCAACACGGCATTTCTCGCCCGAACTTTGCACGCCGCGCAAACAATCCTTTGCGTTATAACGGTCTAGTGGTTACATTTCCTAGCTCAGGCAACTCTATCGGCTGCCTGTTGCTCTATACGCCGTCGTCCACAAGTATCGACATTTCGCCACCGTCAATCCCTTTCTATTCTTTCTTAGCGTCCTCCTCTGGCCTGCATTCGCCTCTCGCTAGATTATGCGGTGCGACAGCCGGCGATCCGGGTGTCAAGGCGTATTCCACTTCCGAACCGCAGACGTCGCACGACGTTTCCGACGTTGCAAAGCGACGAGCCGGCCGACGCTTTTCGTCGGTTTGCAACGGCGCATCCGATCGCCCTCGGACCGAATTTTCTCTTCGCGCGACGGCATCACAAACCAGGCAGCCAATCATGGCCGCCGAGTCCGCTGACGTACCGAAAACCAAACGTTTGTTTACATCCGGCAATGCAAATGGCGACGAGCCGCCGCCGAAAAGCGACTTGCCGTGCACTCCTGCTCCTCGTTCAGTGGGTTCAGCGTACGCTTGTACAAATCAACGTGGGAATAATCACTGTGGAAACAGGTGCTTTTAATTGTGAAGGAAATAATACTTGATAGATTACGCGACATAGGCTAAAGTGCATCCTTTTTGTACCTCTATCGGCGAGTACTACACGCAACGGAGTTCAAAGGTCCCAAAGTTCTGCGTCGATGAAAGGACGCAAACTGTACGGCCATCACGCGAGTGTTGGGCGTGAAAGCAAACATGTGTATTATTTCCAGCAATATTATGGTAAAAAGATTCTGCTTGATTTCGTTATTACCTGCTTCACCCGCAACCGGGAATGCTTGTGGAATTGTTCCAGGTTAGTAGCATGCGTTTAGAAAGATTTATACCTGTTCTTGTCGTGCCGGAGTAGCATATTTTTCAATGTACATGATGGAAGCACGAAGGACGTCCTACAGGATGGGTCACCGCTCCGCTAAACGCAGTAGCATTACCGCTCGTCGCAACTGTGAACACCGGCTCATCACGCGACGTCCCGGAGTCGCAAGTGGGGATGCACCCTCAAGGCCGTTAACTTCTTGAAGGCAGTGCCACCGCTTTAAAATTGGCTTCACGTCATCTCTCTCCAACCGCGCCCTGTTGTCCTCTAGTCACCTGTCACTCCCTGGCCGTGAATCAATAGCGAAAATTTTGTGCCATGCGCTTTTGATTGCTCATGCAAAAATCAAAGCCTCTTTCTTAAGAAAACAGCTAAAACACGAATATTTCCTCCCATAAAACATTAAAGTCCAAAAGCAACTCTCCCAAAGTTCGAAATCCAAACTTGCAAATTTGAAAACAAAGTCCACTTCAGCTCAGGCAAAGTCCAAGCAATTTCTAACTCCTCTTAGAGAATGTAATTCGTCCTCATTCTTATCGCTAATCATGTGTATTGCCAAACTACGCTTTGCATATTAGGAGAGGCCTGTTAGGCGTGCTAAGACATCGCATCGTTATGTGGTGTATAATTGATACAACCTTTGTGAAACCCATTGAGTAAAGGTTACTTTGCGGCCGTGTAATTTACTCGAACGTCAACGGCATCTGTGAGGCATTTGAAACATCTCTTTATAATAAGGTAAGAGAAATCAACCGTAATTAGTTAAAGGCACTGGTGGCCTTACGAGCGGCCCTGATGCCGCACGAAATCATGAGTGGCTCTCACCGCAGTGTCATAGCTTTTAGTATTGAACCTAACGTTTTACCACGAACCACAAAGGGGTCATGTGCGCTCAAGCCATGTGATTCTTGTCACTAGCTTTGCTTGTAACAGTAAGAATGTCAACTAGTTACGTTGCTACCAGACATAGGGTTACGGAAAGCGGAACCGACCTCTCATGTTTTAGTACGTTTACTCTTTTATCCACACCTCCATTTTTTTATGACGGTACCGAGTCACTGTACTGGCTGTTCGTGTTTACTTGGTTTTTTATGTGTATAAGTTCCTTTGCAGTGTAATATAGCTGCACAGTTGGGCGATAATTTCAAATTAAACTTTTTGAACAATAATCCCTGAGGCAGTGGGAGCAACGTTTCGCATCGAACGATATTGTAACCACGCAAGACATGCCCACTCTTAAAAATGTATCCAAGATGTAGCTTGGCGCTATGCTCTAATAAAGACCGCTGCCCCTTGTCTGCTGAACCTGTTACGTAGCGACTAACCATTAACTGTTGACCTCCACAAGAGTGAAATATATGCTTGGACAAGTCCTTTATCAGTTCTTACAACTATATATATGTGTATATATATGTATATATCAGGGTGTCGAAACGTAACCGAACCGAACCGAAAACCGGTCCTGAAATGTATTTCTGCCGAAACTGAACCCGAACCCGAACCATTATTTTTTCAGCACGCTGAACCCGAACCGGAACTGAAGCGAAACAAAATTACACCATCTTCCCGTGGGGAACCCTGATGAGGAGGCGAAGCATCGTGGCGGTTCCGTGTGGTTCCATTGTGTTGCCGTTATGTTGAGTGATCTTGTTTTTACTAGCGCCAGAGGGAATTCCGCGTCCGGGTCCACACCGGTGGCAAAGGTACGCAAGTGCTGTTGTGTTACGGTGAGTAGGCGGTGGTTCTCGAGGCGCCGAAACTCGTCCATCATGTTCCCTTCGATGTTGTCTCTGTGGTAGAATCGCTAGTCTCCGTCAGCTTTGGTGAGGTAAAGGTTGTTCACATTGGTGCACCGGCTGAGAGCAATGTACACGCCCTCCTCTTCGCAGCTTTGTCTTCTCGTTCTTCTTCTTCTTCGGCGGTTCCCCTACGGGAAGATGACGACGGTTGTTGAACGCGAACCTATCTCGTGATGGATTCTTTGGTTGGCCAATCCCTAGGGGCATGCTGCCACAATCAGCATCAGAGGCGCTTGCGACAGGGCTGGTTGACCTGCAAGGCGCGTGGCGCTTCCCGCCACAGCTTTCCCACGGGAAATTCAGCATCCCCCTCTAAATTTTTCACTTCGTCGTTTCCGTTGACGTTCAGTTTCGCGTGCCTTCGTTGTATCAGTAGCTTCTTGACGTAGTTTGAATGAGTCAAGGACATAAGGCGCGTTCGTAGCACTTGCTCCTGTCCTGGATTTGTAGCGTAGTGGGAAGAGCACCGCGTACCTCCCGTTGCGGCCAGAGAGTCGTGGGATCGAAACCGGGCGCCGCTAACTATTTCTTTTTTTATAGTGTAGTATCTTGGAGCTGTGGGTGTAAGGAGGAGAGTTGCGCGTGCGCAGTGAGCGTGTGGACGGCGCCGCCATCAACGACGCAGGACAAGGCGAGCCTAAGAAATGCTCCGCATTTAAAAAGAAATAGCGGTACCCGTTCATGCCGAAATGGTTGAACCGCCCATTGTTGATAATGCACATTCAATGCAATTCAGGTCTTTTTTTTCACGTACCGTAAACTTCGCACCCGCTCGCGCACTATCCCCTCCAGACAATTGAGTATTATCACGCTCTTATTAACAACAGGGGAAATTAACGAGCACAAATGTATCAATGGTCTGCTGCTGCTGGAAGCACGAGAGTTGTTCAAGCTGAACAAACGAAATGTATTTCTGGGCAGCTTGCAGGGCATATGAAACGAATTTGCCCTTCCCTAGCTACAACTTACAGGAGCAAGGAGGCTGCAGGAGTGCTCCACTGCGAAACAGCAAAAGTCCACACCCAATGTGTGCAAAATTTTTGCATTTCATAATTTGTTTAAAGGTACGGCACCTGCAAATGGTTACTACTTGACAAGTGCGACCACAGGAGCAGCTCATGGCTAAGCCGTTTGCTGCTGACCACAAGTGGCCCCGATCTCCCTTCAACATGACCGTTTTTCTGAAGTAGATGGAATCTAGAACGTCCGTGTAGCGAGATTTTGATCCACGTTACACATCACCAGAGATAGAGAGAGAAAAAATCTTTAATGAGACCGAAGAGTTCAGCCCTGCCAATGCTGGGCTTGCTACTTCAGATGGTTGGTGAACAGGTGATAAGGGTTATATGATTACATGAATATTACAAATAAGAAAAAAAAAAAAAGAAGAAACTCTCCAGACAGACACATGACACACACACATAAAAAAAAAAAACATACAAAAAAAGTCAGAGGCAGTCACAGGCTGGAGTCGAGTCCAGAGTCTGAGAAAACGCGCAAGAGCTTTAAAACCCCGCACCGCCCTGTCTTCGCTGTTCCAGGGGCCGAAAAAGTCCTCTATGCTGACAGTTCTCGCCCGTAATAAACGTCGCGCTGTCGTTCGCGCCGAGTTAAAAGTGGACAAACGCAGAACAGGTGTTCAGTGTCTTCTCCTACAACGCAAAGCGTACACAGAGGTGAGGCCATCAGACCGATTTTGTTAAGAAAGGTTCTTGTATGAGCTACTTTGAGGCGCAGGATATGTATGGAACACTCTGTTTGCCTCGTTAAACCGTGAGGTATACGAAACGTACACTGCGGGTCGATAGCGTAAAGGGGGGCGTACTGCAGGTCCGGGTTCCGCCAGTGCTGCAATTGCATGCGCCATGCAAGAGTTGTTGTTATTCCGTTGACATCCTCGTTTAATAAAGGGACTTGTACTGCTGAGCTTGTGGAAAGGCCCTCTCATGCGAGCCGATCCGATATCACATTGTCCGTGATGCCGCAGTGTCCTGGCAGCCACTGCAAAGAAATAGTGTGCCCGTTGCGGAGTACCTCAGTGTGTATGACGTTGATTTCTTGTATCAATTGGCCTTGATTACTTCCTCGCTTGAGAAGCGTTTGTAGCGCAGAGCGGGAGTCCAGGAAATTACCCAAGGTTTTGGAGGGCACTCCCTGACAATCTGCAGCGCAGCTCTTACTGCTGCCAGCTCGGTTTTTGTAGCCGATGTGTTGTGGCTGAGGTTTTGGCTCACAGAGACCCCCGAAGATGGCACTGATACACCTATGGCGGAAGATTCAGAAGTAAGGTACCCTTCAGCATATACGTGGGTGTACCCGCCATAGCAGCGAGATATATGCTGAAGTGTGTAGTAGGTTAAGGCCGGTGGAGGCATCGCTGACTCTTTCACGATTCCAGGCACTGTTGTTGTAATGGACCACGTAGAAAATTCCCAAGGTGGTAACTCGGGTCTAATAGGACGTTGATAGTAAACCGGCAGGAATTCCTGCACATGACTTCTGAGCTATCTGCCAAAGGATGGGAAAATGAACCGCTAACATGGCAGAGGCAGACACGGATATTTTCTTGTCCTAATAGTACCCTGGCTGAAAGGCATCTCGCTTCACAAAGTGTCCCAGTCGTTGAAGTGCACTTAGGGAGTCCCAGGCAAATACGCAGAGCTTGCGCCTGTAGTGCCTCTAGCTGATTGACGTTGCTCTTGGACAGTGAACCAAGGGTAGGCAGGCTGTAGCGAAGCAGACGAATAAAGAGTGCCCTGTAGAGTCGTAGTAGCGAAGCAACCGAGCAACCACATGCAGTGCCTGCAAGCATCCGTAGATGTGCACGAAAGACTGTAGTTTGTCTTTTAGGCATCAATATGATAAGTCCATGACATTGACCTGTCAAATACAATGCCTAAGAATCGATGACATCGCACATATGGTATGTTGCAGCCTGCTACAGTCAGGGCATAACGAGACATGTCGCGTCTTGTAAATGCCATCGCAGCGCATTTTTCAGGAGAAAGAACCAGTCCACAATTTTTCAGGTATCGCGCCAATCGTCGGATCGCCAGTTGTTACAGCTTTGCTCGTATGCTTCGGCGGTTTCTCCCTGAGCACCAGACACATATATCGTCAGCATACAATGATACATCCACGCCGGAGGGTAATACTTTTAGGAGACGAACTGATGTTAAAGAGAGTGGGGCTAAGGACACCGCCTTGCGGAACACCTTGTCTTATAGTGTGATGGGTGGTATCTCCGCTAGTAGTGGTCATATATACAGTCCTGTCTTGAAGGTAGTCCCTTAGTCACGTAAACATCGCCAGCTGGTTAAAATAAGTCTGCGGGCCTGCAACATAAGCTGCGCCTCGGAGCAGAGATATAGCACGGGACATCAAGTTCGCCAGTTTTTTAAATGTGTTTACACAGAGAAACAACAAGCACAAAAGGCGATTCACGCTGTTCTGAATTATGGCGCAAAAAGTAAATAAACCCGTATAAGTAAAAAAAAGCTCCAAGACACGGATATTACTCTATACTTCTTTTCCCTGCCTTTCTCAACAAAGGTGTCATCAATGCGAAGGAAGTGAGTTCCGTGGTCAGTTTTTTTTGTCATTGCAGTGGACAAGTTCCGTTTACAGATACAAATAACAAGAGATATGTAGGGGAAACTGTTAAGGTGCGAATTTAATCCCTTGGATAGAAACTACATCCTTGATTGATTGATTGATTGTAGGGTTTTAACGCGCCGACGCAACGCAGGCGATGAGCCGCGCCGTAGTGGAGGACTCCGGATTATATTTGACCACCTGGGGATCTTAATGTGCGCCGAAATCTCGTACGCACACGCGTTTTTGCTTTTCGCCTCCATCAGAAAACGGCCGCCGCGGCCGGGAATCGAACCCGCGACCTCGTGCTCAGCAGCGCGCAACGCCTTAGCCACTGAGCCACCGCGGCGGGTGAAACTACATTTGTCTTGAGGCCTTGTCTTGAAAGCAGAAACAGTAATAAAGCAGATGACACGTGCAGAAAGGTAGGCCGGTACCTCACGCTGCCCCATTCGGCCAGCTATCATCTTTTCTGTGTGTTCTGCAGTTTTGTCGCTTTCAGATATGCTTTTTTTAAGGTGCACTTGTACTGATTGCCAAACTGGCTACATTAATTCTACTCCTACTCGTTTCATAGGGAGTACTGCTGTGCAGGAATTAAAGAGCGTCTACCCGAAAAAGTCCCATCTCAGGCTCCGCCCGTCAAATTTCCCTAACATTTTCCAACAACATAATCTGTTATAACATTCCGCAATGTAGCACACGGAACGATGGCCGGGGTCAGGCGGTACGATGACATATGATTCTAATGCACACATCCGGTATAGCTATCGCAAAAGAAATTGCAGTGGTTAGAGCGATAATGCACTGACTGGGCGTTAACTAAAGCTTACTTTTAACAAAAGTGTGGCTAACACGTTCGATAAGGAGACAGCTAAAAAATTATTCAGGGCGACCATTAATAATTAATTCATTGGTAATATTTATATGCTTGTTGCAGGATTTTTCTGTTTTGTTACAAATATATAAAATGTGCGCCATTGGTATTAAGCGCTGGTATTTGAACGCGCCAGTACGCAGGCCTAAATTTAAGGCTCAAGGTTAGCGTGATGGGCGATTGCATAGCGACGATTGCGATTTCAACAAAAAAGAAAGGGCAGAAAATACATCCCACCGTCATATCTCTTGGCGTGGATTTATGAATAATCTCTAGGACAACATAAAATCTGGGCGAGAAAGTAGATGGTAAATCGTTGCCACTTCATCTGTTTTTCTAATATCTCGTAATTGTTTAAAGTTGGCTTTGCAATTGCGCCACTGCCCTTGGGGAAAAGCAGCTTTTTGAATTTTTTAGATGCGACGCTGAGAGGAGCATCTCTTGCCGGCGGCCCTGTTCTTCCTGCGTCGTCGTTGTCCGCGTCCGCACAGCTGCGTCTCTCCTCCGCTCACCTCCTCTCCTCTCTCCGATAGTGAACACTCTCGCCCAAATCTGCGGGCGCGTGGCGCAGCGCACTCTCACTCTGCGGTGGGCGGGGTGCTGCGCGCGGCACTGCGCGCTGTGCGCATGTGCAGTACTCTCTCTCTCCGCGGTCTCCTCTCCTTCGGGTGCGCTGCGCATGTAAGCGGAGTGCCGCGCTCCGCCGGTCTCTCAGTCGACGGTCGCCCGCGCTTGCGCTTGCGTGCGCGCATTCCCTCGCGTGGAACCCAACGAAGTGACTGAAACGCAATTCACGTTCACTACGCGTTTCACGCAATTCGACTAATCGACCAAAGGAAACACCCAACGGAACCCCTTCATGCGTCGCATCACACAGGGTTCCCGCGAGGGGAGGTGGGCGTATTTCTTTTGTATTTTGATTTGAGTGTCGTTCTAAACAACTAAATATTTTTTCTAATTTCAGTGGTAATTTAACTAATTGAACCGGTTTGCGAACCGGTATTTTTTTCGGTTCTACAGACTGGTATATATATGTATATATATATATATATATATATATAAATATATATATATATTATTATATATATATTATATATATATATATTATATATATATATATATATATATATATATATCTGGAGTAGTAGAACTTTGAAGATGGTAGAACACAAGAGAAGCAAAACTTCGAACAAGGTAAAAGCACGATTGTGGCCTACGTTTCAGCAAAGAGAACTTGCTTTCCTCAGGGCAATCTCTCGCCTGGCAGGCAGGGTTTATATAGGGGTAGGGACCCCAGGTGAAAGGAGAGGGAAAGATGGAGGGAAATTGAGCAAGCTGATTGGTTTCGGAGTGTGTCGGGGGAGAGATTGAGGGGCCAAGAAGGTTGTCTAGTTTAAGCCGCGAAGTAGGTCACACGGAAGTCAGCTGATGGTTGATATTCGTGGAATTTTTGGACAGAAAGGATGAGAGGGTGCTTATTGACCCGCCGCGGGGTATAGGGAAAGGATCTCAGAACCGCCGGAAGCAGACCAGGTGGTGAGGGTGGGGTCCTTATCAGAAACTACCTGCAAGCCTCAGGTCAAAAGAAAAGATAGAGACGGGGGAGAACTAACTAGGTCTAGGAAAAAAGAAAAAAAAAGGAGAAAAAAAAACAGGGGGAAACCACATAAACCCACACACTAAAGAAAAAGCAATGACCCGGCAAATGAAATGGCACGTGTCACCCACGGCAACATTCCTGGAACAGGCCTGTCCTGAAACTCAAAAACGAAAAGATAAAGTTAGAGTGACGTACGGGGCACAAGACCACGCGGAGTAAAAAAAAGGAGAAATTAAATAAATAAAATATAATTCCAAAAGCAAAAGTTGGAGGCATGAGGGCCAGTATTAAGCTAGACGCTAAGGAATGAAAAAAAAAGAAAAAGAAATTAGGTGACCAGGTACAGAGCAGAGTGAACGGTCATAGACTTTGGATGAGGTATATGCACGAAAATGCCTAATGCTGTATTCCCGGTGAATATCGCAAGGATTCCAAGTTGCCCTTAGACGCATTAATTCCAGCAGGTTCCATGGAGTTGAATTTGTGAATTAAGTAGGATTCTCGGTATTTCCTGTCCCTAGGAGACTTAAAATTTGACTGAAGTATATATAACTTAATGTCATCAAAATTGTGGCCTGGTTGGTTGAATGATGCGCTACAGCTATGGAGAATTGCTAAGAGTATCTGCCCGGTGACCATTAAGCCGTAGCCTCATAGGTTGACTCTTTCGCCTATATACTGTTTGTGGCACATTGAGCATTCCAAACATATACACAATGTTGGATGAAGTGCACGTAAAACTTGAATTAATCTTGTGGACATAATTACTGGCTGTGCTTTTTACAACGCAGTCTGTTTGCAGGTGCCTACAAGTCTTGCATCTGGGGCGGGGCAGCTGGCTATGACTGGTTGCTTTGAAGGCCCTGTTTTAGCATGCACTAAAATATCTTTTATTTATTTTGTTTCTCCGGTAGGTAACCCTTGGTGCTTCCGGGAAAGTCTTTTTAAGTCGGTCGTTACTGGCTAAAATGGGGTAGTACTTCCGCAGTATATTGTTTACGTTTGGGAGGGCGTTTGAAAATTTAGTTATTAGGGCAGGTGGCCTGGCGCTTTTTTTTTTGACCGCTGTTTCTTGAGAACGTCAACCCTTTTGAGATTAGACACAGGTTGGTACGCCTGATCGAGCGAGCTTTTGGGTGGGTCCTGTCATAAGGGTGGCCTTGAGTTCGTCTAGGTGCTCTACGTAGTCACTGGCATCACTGCATAATCTTCTAAGCCTGGTGGCTTGTCCTACAAAGATCCCTTGTTTGCAGTGTCTGGGGTGATGGCTTTTATAATCTAGGTACTGCTGCCTGTCTGTTGGCTTTCTAAAAGCGTGGTTTTAAGTTTACCGTTGTCTAGAATGACGGTAGTATCTAGCAAGTTCACTTCTTTTTCAGAATACTGGCAGGAGAATTTAATAGTCGGATGCGAAGAATTGAGATGGGATATAAACGTTTCTAGAGTCGCGCGACCGTTTTCCCAAATCATAAAGATGTCGGCGATGTAGCGGAGGTCAAACTGAGGTTTATGCGGAAAAGAGCTTAATAGGGTAGCTTCAAGTTGCCCCATGAAAATGTTGGCATAGGTCGGTGCGAATGGAGTACCCATGCTGTTCCAAAAAACTTGCAAAAAGTAAGACGAGTCAAATTCAAAATAATTGAGAGTTAGAACTAGTTTTAACAAAGTTATGTACACTTCTGGTGCATGTTGGTGCGGGTTCACTGATAGAGATTTTGAAATCGCTTCAATTCCTTCGGCGAACGGAATGTTTGTATACAATGCAGCAACGTCAAGAGTA
>JABSTR010003718.1:0-35351 GCA_013339765.2 Haemaphysalis longicornis
TTTTTCTGGCGTTTGAAAACGTGCCGTCGAAATAAAGCGGTGGCATTAGAGATGAGACGGAGTGATAGGTAGATAATAACTTGCGCTTTGTTTCTTTAAGTAGGGAGGTTTAGTACAGCGTTTGTTGCCTTTGCGTACGCTAAACGCTAAATTTTTGCGTCCCGCTGCGCGTAAACACCGCGAGGGGAATTTTAGTACAGCGTTTCATCAGTTTTGCGTAGCGACACGCTAATGCATACGGCGCCATCTCTCGAATGTTTTGCGAAATGTCTCGCCGGCTGATCTGCTAGCGGAGAGAGTGACAGAGTGCCGGAGTGCTGGGACATTTTACGACTATTCAAAAAAGTGCAAACAAACGCTTTCCCGTTTGTGTTGAATGCAACACGGCCACAGCACGACATGAATATTTTTTACCTCAGTACTTTCCATAGACAAAGCTTTGAAGTCCCGCGGAACTTCTTTCGTGCAATCTCACAGAACGCCCTGAAACCGACTGCCCGGGTTTGACGCATATATTTTAATCCAGAGTGGCGTTTCGAACGAACACAATGTCACGACATGCGTTGGAAGTCCGAACCGCGATTGACTGGCGATCGGTTTCCTCCTCTTGCCCGTCGCAAATTCGCCCTCACTTCGCGCGCGGTTTGCGGGGTACAACAGCCAGTCACTTAACTCTGGCGCGGAAGCCAAGAAAGCTTAGCCACGCGCACTGTACATACTCTATGCGAGGTTGAGTCGTACGTCACTCGAGAAAAGATAACCCTGCATGGGAAGCACTCTCCACCGCAGAAGCACAACGTGGCATCACAGCACGAACGCACCCATGACACACACACTCACACACCGCTCGTTCGCTGGCCTGGCAACAAAGCTTCGTTTTGGACAGTCAGCGATGTCACGACGATATAGAGGTGCGCGGAGAGAGATGTGGCTATCCACTCTAAGTATTTAAAAACATAGGAGCAAAGAAACTTTCTCCATCGGAAGCAAATTACTGTCGACAGAAAAGCGGAACCGTGGATGTTTGTCGCGCTACTTGCCGCCATGTTGAAACGCAAGCGGCCTACGTACGAACGCTATTTTGCTGAAAGAGCGTCCGCTATTCTTCCGTCCGCTAAACGCAGAAGCGGCGGTTTGAGTAAGTTCGGCGCGTGCGCAGTGAGAACGACGCAAAGAAAGCGCGTTCACTAACTGTTTGCGTACGGTTGCGTACGTTATTGTAAAACACTCTAGTTCCCGGCCTATCCGCTCCGTTTCCTTCCACCTTCTATCGAACCAACAAGCCAAAGTTCAAACTTTGGAAGCGTGCCCAAAAAAAAACGGCTGTTGGCGACGCGATCTTAATTGGATTAACAGCGCACGTACACGAGGACAGCAGTGCGGCAGTGATGTAATGAACCCGAGTGGCAGGCATTTCGATTTTTTCATCTTGTGTGGTATATATTTCTGCGATTTGGAGCGGAGAAACTGTAGAATGAAAAAAATTGTGCGAGGGACTCAGGACCGCAATGGAACGGAAGCGGCCCAACCACAGCGCGCAATGGAATGGAAGATGATAAGTATAGCATTAAGCGACAAGAAGAGAGCGGAGTTGATCAGGGAATGAAACGCGTGTTTAGGGAAATTAGTAGAAATTAAGAAGAAGAGAAATGGACCTGGGCAGGGCATTTAATGCGAAGGCAAAGAAAACCGTTTGTCATTAGGGGTAGCACAGTGGATCCCTAGAAAAGGCAAGCGGGGCAGGGGGGGCAGCAGAAATAAGTTAGATGGGCAGGTGAGACGACGAAGTTTGCGGGGGTGGGTAAATTGATCGAAGTTAGCGCAGGAGCGGCGGGGTAATTGACGATCTATTGTAGAGGCCTTTGCCATGGAGTGGGCGTAGATTGGCTGGTGATGATAATGACTCACTTCCAGTCCTTCAGCATTTTAAGCATGGGCAGGTTAAATGAAGGCAATTATGACATTTCTATTTTCAGCACACCGTTCTGCTGAATATAGCAACCTTGTTTTCGCACAAGTTGGTGTCTCTTTTATGTCTAGCGCTGAACTGCAAATGCAACACAAAACTCGTAACAAGACTGACTGCCAACTTTTAGCTTGTCGAAGACCTACCCTGAATAGCATGCTATATGTCTAGTCATTTCACCTATGCAGCAAACAACGCCTGCTGTATGCTGTAAAATTGAGCCAGTATCAATTGGAGATTTCGTGTATCATGTTTTACTTCACGTGCATCTTGTTTGCGTCCTGATTATACCGTCTGCCAGTATGTTTGTTGCCTAAATGCCACCCAAGTCCTTATATTTTGCATGTGCTTCATTGCTGAGACAAAGATTTCTTAATTTGTTAAGCCATGTGCCGCTTAAGATAATGCCATCTCATGCCCCACCCTGCATTGCATTGTAGGAATGGTGGTGGTAGGTGTTCTTATGTGGCCTCATTAACTGTGCATTGATGCAAAGTTGAATTGCAAAAATATTCAGCTTGCTTGGTATCAGGGTATAGTAGGTCCAGTAGTAGCCAAAGTGAGTGGGGGGATCTATTATTTTGGTCTCAATCCTACCCGGTATTTAGCAATACCACAGCCACCACCATCACATGGCCGTTGTTTTAAACGCAAAGGCCACTGAAAGAACATAAGCAAAATGCACTTAATTTTAATGAAAGCCTGCATAAACAACTCACTACAAACGAATTCTTACCTCGGCAATTTGAATACAGTGGCCACTGAAAATTTTACATAGAGTTTAATTTAAGGGAAGACTATGTTTAGAAGTGATTGTGCAATTAAAGATTTCTTGCACTACTTTGATGCTTCCTGCTGTACAACGTATACTTCAACTAAAAATGTAGGCCTAACAGAACAAGCGAACAGGACAACAGGACGAGTTTTTCAGAGATGTGCTTTTTGAAGGTTTAGTTATGCATATATACCAAATAGCCACCTCGCAATTCTGCTGCAGGATGTATACGTCCATGGAAGTGACGCTGTCCGGGTTTTGATGCATGTTTCCTTTTGCCACAATTTGTGGACATGGCTTCATCCGTGTATATATTGTCACATCAATCAGCAAAGCGGTTAGGATAGACATAGAAAAATATTTTGCAAGTACAGATGGGACATGTAGCTGGGTAAAATGTGCTCAGAGTCCCCATTCACGAAATATAGTTCTTATAAATTAGTGGTACCTCACATTAGCAGCCATAGTTAGTTTTAAGGTTGCTGCCTTAGTAGTGCCAATGCTAACAATAAAATTATATCAACTCCGCTATGTTCCTGTCCCTTAATGTTACACCCATCATCTAGCGTTCTAATGCCTGCTAAGTCGTCCTTAACGTAAGTTGGACCAATTCAGTGAGCCTTGAAGTTTCTACCCCGTAGGTGATTACTGGTAAGATGCAACTGTCATACACTGTTTTTTTCAGGGACAATGGTAGGCCGGCTATTCTGTATTATACGATTCCGGAAAAGCTGTATTAACAACAACAGATTTAACTGTACCCATGCCTAAATTGAAGAACTGGCTTGCAGGAGAGGTGCTACTGCAACAGTCTGCACAAGGCGCCTGCTCAAGCAACTGTTGACGGTCAACTTGGCGCAGGAGTTCTCCTGGTTTGGGAAAAAGAGAAGCACGCTTAGTTTACACCTGCTAGTGGCATCCTGCATTGTGTGTAACTAGATATCTTCTTGTTGTTACAGACATCAAATTCTTCCACCAGAATATGTATAGGGCCACCATTGTATTGTCAGTCACATGCCTGCGCAATATCCGCTTAGTCGACAACCTGCGGCTTCTTAGTTTTTTATAGCTAGATGATGTATTAAATTATTTCAGGCCTGTGGACCGTAAAAGTTTTACTCACTTTCCAAACAATCCGGTCTGCAACTATTTTTGCAGTTTCTGGCACAACGAAAAACGCATACTGCTTCGAAAATATCTGCCGTAAGTGATGATGGAGGCATGCACCATTGAACCACTATTGAATCATACCGTGCTTCCATGCCGTGTTTGTTTTGTGTTATTGTTCTTTGACCGTATCACTTGGTGTGAATCAAGTAGTCGTGTAAATCTGTTCTTGTAAATATTGTTCAATCATTTCCGTGTTCCCGTTTTTTCGTTTCCTTCCCAAGTCATATCACTTTGTGTGAGATATTGAAATAGTGTAACTTTGTATTGTTTTCTCTACCAGAATTCAATAAGTTTAGAGAGATAAAAAATGTTTATTTATCTCAAAAATAAAGGAGTATGAGCAAAGCGGTCAGCCTCCCAAGTCCAGGAGGCCTCGAGCCCGCGCTGATTCCAGTGCTCTGTTGACCAGAGCTTGCTGTTGCTCCGGAGCCGAGCTGGTCAGCGCAGACTCACACTGCTCAGGTGATGGGTTGAGGAGGTGTTTAGGGCTGTCTGGGCACGAGTGTACTAAGTGGTAGGTACGTGAGAGGGAGGTTGCAAGTGCGGCAGTCTTATTGGTATAGTGATAGAGAAATGTGGGAGAGAACCGTATGGTTGAAGTAAGTACTGTTATAGCCGCCGCCAGATATGAGGACTGTTGGTTGCTAAGAGTAGGGTGGAGCGGGGGATGGATCTTTCTGGATCGATGGCACTGAATGTAGGATCGAGGGGTGTTAGAGCGGGTATTGTGGATCCCGGGCCGCTCGTGGTATCTTGCCTTAAGGATGGGAATTGCATGAAGTGCAGATCGTGGGCGGCAGCGTGAGCTGCCTCGTTCCCGGCAAGGCCCGAATGGCCTGGGGTCATGCGATGGCGATTTCAAGATCTTCGGGCAAGGTCCGGAGGAGACGAAGGGCGCTTGCCGGTACCCGGTCATACTGATAAAGCTGGCAGGCGTGTTGGGAATTGTTGAGAATTGTGAGTTGTGGTTGGTTCTGGGGGGTAGTGGCAGCAGTGTGCAATCGCGATGGGTCCGCCGCCAGTGGGTGATAGATGACAATAAGACGCTGCTGTAGCCACCTCCTTTTGCGGAGTAGGGCAACAATTGTGGTTCTTCATGATCGGGGGTGCTGTGCAGTGTCTGTGTACCGAACTTGATGGTCTTCGAGTATTTTCTGGCCAGACGACGAAAGCGAAGTTCTCCGCGGCCCTTGTTGAAAAGCGGGTGCATGTGGCGGGTTATGGGGGCTACATGGATCTTGCATCGTATGTTCGGCGGGATCAGGTGCAGGACGTTGTTGCAATCGGTGGGTTCTCTCCTTATAAGTTGGAGTACTCTCCCGCCTGGTGGTGTTAAGGACAGTCGTTTGAGTTGCACCGTGTGCTGGGCTTCTAGAAGTTCTGACAGGGTGTTATGTATGCCGAGTTGTAGCAGTTTGTCGTTGCTTGTGTACGCAGGGAGTCGCAGTGCCGCCTTTATACGTCTTGCGTATGAGGGTATCTAATGTGGCTTGTTCTTCAGGCTTGAGGGCCAGGAACGGCGAGGCGTACGTTAGCCTGCTTAGGAGTAGCGCTTGTACGAAGCGCCATGTGTCCTGTTTTTTCATTCCATTTTTTTGTCGCTGATGCGACGAATGAAGTGGGTGAGTTGGGCTATAGTTGCTCGCAGTTGAGGTAAGAGGGCCGCGCCGGACCCATCGTGGTGGAGATGGACCCCCAATATTCTTAGAGTCTTGACTTGAGGTATGGGTTCACCGGAGATGGTTACTTGTAGGTCAGGCCATTAAGGGAGGTGGACGACCCGACGGTTTGCGGGACTTTAAGACAAGAAGGGTTGATTTGGAGGTTTCACAAGTCAGTCCTCTGGACTGGAGGTAGGAGATCGTGTTGTCGAGTGCTTTTTGTAGGGAATCTTGTTGGTGACCACTCGAGCCTTCTATGGTTGATAGGGTTGTATCATCAGCATAAAATGCATGCCGAAGGTGTGGTATGGAACTCCAACCGTGAAGGGAGAAAAAAGAGGGCTATATTGAATAGTAGGGGTGAAATTACCGACCCCTGGGGTGTCCCCTCGGCCAGAGTGTTGAAGTTGGGTGACGTATGTGGGCCGAGTCGGAGTGTTGCTGTTAGATTTGTAAGGGAGGTTCTGACGAAGTTGTATAGTTTAGATCCACAGTTGCTGTTGATGAGGTTTTTCATAATGGCTGCATGGGGTGAAGTTGTCAAAGGCCCCTTTATTTTCTAGGGCCAGTACGGTTTCGGGTGTAGAGCGACTGAGATGATCAATGACTTGCTCTTTTAGTTGTATAAGAACATCCTGCGTTGAGAGATTTAGACGAAAGCCAAACATTGTGAGGGTGAAAGTTCCTCTTCTATGTAGGCGGTCAAGCGTTGTTGGACTAGGTGGTCCAAAAGTTTTCCAATGCACGATGTCAGTGAGATTGGGCGAAGCGATGTTGTGGAAATGAGCTTGTGGGGTTTTGGGATTAGGGTAATGTCAGAATGTTTCCACTCGGCCGGAAGGTTTCCTGGTACAAATTTTGATTGAACAGTTCCAGAAGCGAATCTTGAGCGTCATGGCCCAAGTTTCTGAGCAGTTGGTTGGTGATCCCGTCTCTAACCGTCGTTGTGTTTCGGGTGAGATGTGAAAGTGCTTGTTGGAATTCTGATTCTGTGAAAGGAACATCGAATTCATTATTGAGCTGTCGCGTGTATTCAGTTTGAGATGGGGGCTGGATGCGCTGTAGGGTGACCGAAGAGGTGAGTTTTTAATTGTTTGGAAGAGTTCTGCGGGTGTAAGATCACTTTTTCTGATAGTTCTGATTAGTAAGATCACTTTTTCTGATTAGAACAGTGCCCTTCAACTGGTCACAAAAAGAGCGCCAGTTTTGCTGTCGGAGTGTTTTGGCATAGTCTTGAGGTGGTTGTGTGAGCTGCGCTATGCACTTCCTTAATTTCTTGTTGGGGTGCTGACGTTGTCATCTCTTGAAGAGGACTCGGCGGGCATCCCATATGTGGAGGAGATGCGGGTTCTGCATCAGGGTTGGTGTCCGTGCGGGCCATTTCCTGCGTGTGTTTGCGTACAAGTTTGTTGACTGCTTCCGTCCATTGTCGTGATGTCTTCCACGATGGGTGGAAGCGGAGTGGGTAAGATCTGAATTCAGGCCAGTTTGGTGACTCTAGCCTTCCCCATCCTGGTAGGAGAGTGGTCGGACCGTAATTGTAACCGAGAATTAGTAGTGGTCGCTGCCTAATGTGTCCGGCAGGCGAGTTCACTGTACGTAATTGTGTTGGTCGCAAAAGTGAGAACGGGTGGGGTGACCCGTGCCACACTTGTGCCCAGTCTGGTTGGTTCGGTCAAATCGTTGTATAGTACAAAGCCATGGTGCTGAGTGGCTGGTAGCAAAGCCGCGCCCTGTTTTGTGGCTTGTGCGTAGCCCCAGCCATGGTGTGGGGTGTTACATCTCCAACCAGGAGGAGGGGATCCTGCTTGGCAGATCTTGTGTACTTCATGAAGAAGGGTGTTGATTTCCTTGAGAGATGCGGATGGTGGGCTGTATATGTTAAGAATGTATATGCTTGGTTGATAAGGGTCACTGGGTATAATTTCCACAAAGGTGTTGGCCACATCTTGAGGAAGATCCGTAGGTCTGAGCAGGACAATTTTTAGTTACTATCACGCCCGTTCTGTTTTGGGGGTCTTGCGAGTATCAGACGTAGTTTCGGAGGCGGGGGTTCGGGGTGGTTACCTCTAGTAGAGCGACAATGTCAGGTCAATTTTTGAGAATGTAGAGGCCAAATTGATCTTTCTTGCTGTTGTACGATCTGCAGTTCCATTGGTATATGTTGAGAGTCGGCGCTGGGGCAGAAGTCATTACAAAAGACTAGATCTGGGTCGCGGGGAGAGGCTTCGGTCGTCATGCGGATGAAACTTCGCTTTTCGTGATGAGGATAGTGATTGGGTTGTGGCTACTGAGAGGGTGGAGAGTGCCTTTTCCCGTTTCACCTGATGTGCTGAAAGTGCATCCCCTTGCGGAGTGGGGAGGTTACTTCGGACAGTGCTTTTGTAATGGTGTCCAGTAGAGTGTTCAAACGCTGATCGAGCTGCTCGGGCTTTCGGGGGCAGAAGAACCGGGAGAGGGCTGGAGGCGAGTGTTAAGTTCGGGCTCCTCATTTAAATAATGAAAGCCGCCGGTCGCTGATGTATATGCGTCACCTCCGCTGGTAGCTGCTATCCCGTGTCCTTTTCATGCAGCCGCATGTACGCCAAGTTCGGAGCCGCGGAGAGCGGGCTTTGTGCACGTCCTTTTGTGTGTCAAGAAACGGGGCGCTTAGCCTGAGTATCTCTGTGGCATCGGAGGGGGCTGGGTCATTCGTCATAACGAGCTCACGGGAAGCCGAATGATCGTGTCTCTTAGTGTCGAAAAGGTCGTGCGGTGTAAGTTTCGAGAATCGTCGACGTCGGCACAGGCGCTGGTCGTTGACGAGTCGTTCGCCTCGAAGACGATCGCTTGGGCCTGAAGCGCCTCTTCCCCGGGGACAGACGGCAGGGGGCGGTGTCCTTAGTCTGAGAGGGGATTAGCAACGACTGCCTCTTTGTCCCAGCGCGCGCTGACAAGGCGCCAAGACTGAGGACGCGGAAGGAGGTTAGCCACGCGAAGAACCGCTCCAAGCCGTTGGCTTTGCTTTTGCGCAGAATGCCACCCGCTGAACGTAATGGTGTGTCCACTTTAGGACGCAGGACGTCCTGTATTTGCTTGTCGGGTGTAAAGCGTGCGTGGGAAACACACTCTGAGTTTATAAGAGAGAGGGTTGGGTCACGTGACCGCAGGTGGGGACATATGTGTGATTGGCTGGTTCCTGTGGCCAATCAATGGTTTTATTAATTGATTGAAAGGTTTTTCTCTCTTTTTTGAGCGCCCCCTTCTTGGAGGCGGAGGTTTTGGTATCAAAACTGGAGTGTTGGGTTTTGTCGAGGGTCGGAAGAGAGGTGATCTCAGTTCAGTATAGATCATCGGCCGAACAGGCTGCTGGTGTCAGAGTGACAATGTAACCGTCACTCTGACCTGATGTAAACTTGGAGTAATGTAAATAGTGTAAATAAACCTAATATCCAGCAAGGAAGGCAGTCCTCATCGCTCACCCGCTCCAAGCATCGGTCGTCGGTCATCGGAGCGAGTCGAGATCGTCCTCTCAGCTCGCGCATCAAAAGAACATCACTATTTGGTCTCCTTCAGTTCGCCAAGAAGATGGAGAGCCGAAATCTAACTGGGAGTTTGTTTACTTTTTCTGTGAGGGAATCTACACGTGCTTGAAAGTCTTTTTGTTGCTAAGATAATTTGTCTAGGAAATATGTTTTGTACGGGGGTAGGGGTGTTGTTGTGGGACATAGTTGAGTTGAAGAGGTTGGGAGGGAGCAGTGGGAGTGCCAAGTACGCCCGCTGACCAGCTCACCTAGGCCGTGGGTAGTGGAGGATCCGGTACTCCAGCAGGGGGTGCCTGGTTCCGCGTCTGCTGTTGTAGATGGGCCTGAAACTTGGCAGGTTGTTGCTTTTGGCCTCGTTGTGGTGGCGGGGTGGAGAAGATGCCTTTTAAGGCACTCTTCTGCTGGTAGTGGGGTGTGCTTGGTCACAGAGTTTGCTCTTTGGGCTACAGGTGTGGTCTGTTGGGTGATTAGCAGCACCACACTTGAAACAGTTTGTGTACTCGGCGTGGGGGCACACGTCCCGGTGGTGGCCTACTTCCCCGCACTGTTGGCACACTTGCGCCACCCGCCTGTACGGGCGGCAGTGAATGAATTCCCACCCCACTGTCACGTAGAAAGGTACTCTGGTTCTATTGAAGGTCAGGCGGGTGGAAGATATCCGGCCCAGTAGCCTTTCATGAATTAGGTAAGGCTTATTGGCAGTAGTCAGTTCGAGTAGGGTGTCATTGTCGATCTCTTCTGCCAGGCCGTGGATTACACCTCGGAAAGTCCCGGTGGTGGGCTTCATGTAGGCAGTGATTTCGAAGCTGGTTTGGCCGGGAGTGATCGTTGTTATTTGTGAGAGGACGGTGGAGATATCGGGGTCTTGGGTGCCAGCTACGACAAGATTCTGCACCGGTTGGGCTTGGATGGTAACACGTTCCAGGAACTGCGGCCGTGGGAGACCGCTTGACGTGATAAAACCTTGTACGATATCTCGCGTGGCCCAAGCTCCAATTCGCAGGGCCGTCCTTGGTCGATACACGGTGATGTATTGCGAGTCGGGACGGCGGGGAGGTGGAATGGCGCGTGCAGGCACGTGAGGCTTGGCTGCAGAGTTGTTTTTCGGCGTTGTTGAATTCTCGGTCCGCGCTTTGCGGAGAGCTCGGCGGGTTCGCCCTGCGATCACCTTGGTCCATGGGTTGGGTGAATGGATTGTCCGGCCGCTGGATTCTTCGTACTCCATGACTGCTGGTGCTATTCCGGAGCTCGCCATCGTGGTCGGTCGCCGATGAGCCTCGCCGGTGAGGCCCACACCGTCAGGTCTGAAGACGAGGCCCAGCCGTGCTGCCGGTGTGTTCGGAAACTTTCTGGGCTGGGTTCGCCCCCGGATAGTCCTCAGGAGTCGTCTTGGTGTCAAAATGCTGCGTTGCACTTTACAAAGCCAGTGGTGAAGTTTTACCTCCGATACACTACGCGACATTATCCCCGCAGTAGTCAGAGAGGAGTCGCGGAAACGTTTCCCCACGACACCGCTGGCCTAAGTCGCCTCCTTGACCGACACGATCACAGAAGTTCAAACACGCCCTCGGAACTTGAACCCTGTCAGAAACGACCCGTGAGTCACAAGTTATGGCCTATTCCGAAGCTGTTCGACGACCCCGGCCATCTCCAATTCGTCATCAGAAAGCCCCACTACCGCCGTCCACTATCGCCCACACGACCCCCTGTAGTTCAAAACCAGACGCGCAGGAAGACGGACGTATGGCAAACCACCAAGAATCGTCCTCTGTGCTACCACTGCGGAGAGGCCGATTACACCTACAGTCGCTGCCCGTATGAGAGGCGCGGTTGGCGAGGGTTCTCCGCCACGCACCACTCCCCGAACCTGCCCAGCGCCCAGCTGATACTGAAGAATATCTTTCCAACACAGTACTCTCATCTCTGGGGAAATTTCCTCAAATCTAAGGGATTTTGGTCCTCTAAGAGAAAGAGGGGAATTTGTCAACATCTAGGCGATTTGTCTGCGTCTACGCGGTCCTATGCTTTCAGTCATGTACTGGTGCCTTTTATTCATTTTAGCAGTGATTATCTTTATACACCTATGCATTTCTGTTTGTCAGTGAAGCGCAGTTATTTATTTCACATAAACGTGCATCCAGCAAAGCTATCGCTCTTTCATTTGAAATTGTTGGTGTAAATTTGAAAAGAACATGACAAATGACTTTTAAAAACTTCCTAACTCGACTATCTCATGTACTGCGCACTGTTTCTGCTCGTTCCTATTCTTAGTTTTATATACTTGCGTGGTATTACAAGCGCACTCTTTCGTAGTGAAAGTTTTTTGCGTGAAATGTTGTGTAGTGCAAGATTTCCCGTTTTTGTCACCAATGAACACATAAAAACCTTGCGGCTGTTTTTACTTCGATAATCGTATAGGGCGCTGTGCGGCAATATTGGGATCGCATTTCGCAGTTGCCCGTGCGGAGGCTGTAATGTGGCTGCATCAGCGAGTGATTAGGACGAGCGATTGCGGGTCCCCTGCCGCATCGTTCGTCGCATTCTCGCCAAAATCGCTCCGTGTGGTCAACCCTAAACACAGTACACGAGAGAAAACATCAAGTAACCGCATTCAGCACAAATGTAGGAAAATTAAGGAAATTTCTTAACGGGAAAAGGTTGCTTAGCTGCTTGGCGGCACTGTTGCAACACTAGCCTTGGACCAGCCCATTTGAACCATTCGCCGTCTCCCTACCCGTACCACTCGCCCAACTGCCACGGCAGTGCTGACTTTACACGTGCCAGGTGCCCCAGCCCACGCGGCGGGAACTAAAGCAGCAACTTCTGGAGGTGAAGTTAAACAACGGTGGAAAAAACGACAACCCTACAACGACGCAACTATTCCCCGAAGACTGCGACTCACGACATGCCTTCACCCCGACTACCCGATCTAACCCTGACCTGAATCCCAAACACGACAACAGTCCACACAGAACAGGGAGGATTTTAGAGAAACAAAGGTCTACCTTTGCCTGTGCAGCCAGAAAAGCGTAGTGGCGGCGTCGTGTACTACCGAGGACTCCCGCTTGATGGCGCTCTAAAAAAGGCTGTGTAAACATGGTGGATGCTTTTTGCACAGGGCGCTTGAACTCCTTAAAAAAATGGCTGCCCAAGCACGGCGGCCGCCGGCTTGCTGCTTCTGGTTGCTCCTGGCTGGCACGCTCGCGGCGTCTTTGCTTGCGCCGCTCTAGTGAAGTAATGTTAAGCCGGGTGACCAGATTGATTGATTGATTGATTGTAGGGTTTACGCGCCGACGCAACGCAGGTGATGAGGCGCGCCGTAGTGGAGCGCTCCAGATTTTTTGACCAACTGGGGATCATTAACGTTGCGCTGAAATCTCGTAAACACGGCCGTTTTAGCTTTTCGCCTCCATCATAAAAGCGGCCGCCGCGACCTCGTGCTCAGCAGCGCAACGCCTTAGCTACTGAGCCACCATGGCGGGTAGCGACCAGACTGCCTTAACTTGCACGGACCACCGTGAGCAGCAAGTGAGAACAAATCGTTTATTGACATGCCCAAGTTTACAGAGGCCAGAACATCATTGCATTAGGATCGCTGCAATTGTACATCGCTTTCCTGAGGAACTTTTTTTTTGCAAAACAACTCGTTCACTTGCGCCTAGATTTGGAACGAAGGGCACATTGCTTCCAATAATATGCTGCCCGTATCGTTTTTCTTTTTGGACGCCGCAACAAGTTACGAAGGAAACAGACGCTTGGAAATTCTCTCGGAATAAAGCGATAGTTATTGTGAACGCTATGGCCTACTGCGTACATATCGACATTCAAACGTAGCAATGGGACTCAAATTCGTGAGCCAGTGTTTGAGACATCCTTTTTTTTCTCTATCTCTTTTGGGGAGGCGACAGGCCCCAAGCACGCGCTAAGCAGCATCACAAGTTGAAAACAAAGAAAACACCTACGGAATTAAAAATATTCATCTGACTTTCTTTACCAACACTGACAATTTTAAAAGTTCTCCGGTAGGCTCTATTGTGTGAAAAATTTCTCACTAGTAATTGATAACTAGTTTAATTACAGTAATGCTTTTTGGATGCCTTATTATTATACTTGATGGTGGCGTAAACGGTAGCTTTACCGTTCAACAATAAGATGTGCATTACGTTGGTATCAGCTGTTTATGTGCTCTAGGGTGGTTACACATCATGTGCAGTAAGTAATACTCATAAGCGAGATATTTCAATTGTTGATGACGTATAGAATGCAATTAAACACGCTAGATTTAAACAATTTTACCTTCGTAGTTACACAGTAAATATGCGACAAGATACTTAATTTCCAGAAGTGAAATTTCTATTGGTGAAGTTAGCTTGCACTTTGCAACATTTCTCTGCAGGCAACATAATACATTTGCTCGTGCTAAGAACTTGATGTGGTCGCTTTCCGACGCGTGATTCTTTGTTCTTTGTTTGTATCTGACAAAAAAAACAAAGAATGAATTGAAAAGGAAAATAAATTGGAAGAACGAATACTTAAGAGAATCAGGTCACACGTATTCAGAGAAACAACGTTTCGGGTTCTAGATAGCCCGAAATGTTCGAGACCGGCCAGGGGAATTTAGAGGCTGTTTCGTTGGGGGGCTTTCTCTTTTTCAAATTTTTAGCTAACTCCGCATGCACTTTGATTAAAAAAATCCAAAGAATAGAGATTTTATATTTGAATCATGCAATAACACAATATTCTAGCAGAAGTCATGTACAAATGAGGTATTAACAGCAACAACCGTTTAGTTTGCACCGGACTTTTATGGGAGTACATAACACTTACCTGCTGTTGGAAGAATCAAATATTCAGGCGTAGACAGCTGTATTCCGATGCGGAAATTCCCACATTTACCACTCCACAAGCACTGAATTCCCGAGTTTTGCCAGTCCTCTCAAGAGCTCATGGAAGCAAAAGCACATAATAGCAATAACAGTCACGAAACCAGTGCTCCGCGTGTAGAAACAGTGGGCCGTTGCGGCGGTTTCAATTTGAATTGGCGGCTTTGTTGTTGCGAATTCAGAAGCCAGGTGGGGCGCCCGTGGACTGTTTGTGAAATGTTGCGTACACGTTTGCTCAACGGATGTTTGATGCTAAACTTGTTAGTAATATTTTTAAACAACCCATTGTAAGCGAACTTTATTGGCTCTTTGAGTCACGGAATGAATGTTTTGTATTCTCTACCAAAAGTAACCTTTCGATTCCGCCGTCTGGTAGACTTAACGATCGAAAACTGCGCTGTAGGTTGGTCACGTTAGGGGGGAGTCGGTTTGTACGCCTCCTATAAGGAAAACAGGGAATTTCCATGCTTGAGAGCCCTGACGGTTACAGGGCGCTACGCGTACCCGACATGACCGAGCCTGCCGCTGAGAAGACAACGACAACGACGACGCACAGTGCCCGACCGTCAACACGCACAAGTCGACATGCGACGCCCCGACGAACCCGGAACTCGAGGAAGGCGGGGTCCGACGTCAAGGTGTCCATCCACGGCTTGGATGTAGTCGCCCTCATGGACACTAGAGCCGACTTTTCCGTAATGAGCGGATCATTCGCGTCTAAGCTGAGGAAAGTTACGACCATATGGGGCGTTCCGCACATACGCACAGCAGGAGCTCATCTCGTAACGCCAAGTTAAACGTGCCCATCACGCGTCACCATAGATGGTACCACGTACCCTACTACGTTCGCCATTTTGCCTAACCGCTCCATGGAGTAATTCTTAGAATGGACGTTTTGACGACAACAGCGCAATAGTTGATCTGCAGACCAAGTGCCATAACTTTTTTCGAAACGACGCCGCAGCCGAACTCCAAACCCCGTGCAGCTGTAAGGATCGCCGACGATCACGTCACCCTGCCACCCTGCGCAAAGTTGATGATCACCGTCTCCTGTTAGGATGTTGCTCGTGACATCGACGCTATCATAGAGAGTGACCAAAGTTTGCTTCTCGGCTGTGGTATCTCCGTTCGCAATAGGCATTGCGCGCTTTAGCAGCGCAAATAACTCGTTTTGGTCTTTATTTCACCGAGAAGTACAGTATATAAACAAGGGCGCCGTTATTGCGCTCCTCAAAGAAACGCAAAAAACCAGTCGAAGGATCGCGGTCGCCAACTTTGAACGCACACGTGCGGATGCTTTCAAGCTGCCGCATCCTTTCAACGTGGCTCCGCTGCTCCAGCAAGAAAACCAGGACAAATTATTGGCTTTGGCTGCGTCGTTAGAGTGAGTGTTTTTCGTCGGACTCAAAATTACGCTAGACACCAATTGCGAAGCACCGAATAATAACCGAAGATGGAGCCTGACCTACCCGACAGTCACCGTACGGCGTGTCTTCACACGAACGGGAAGCCATCCGGGCACAAGTCAACGACATGCTCAGCGACGACGTTTTGCAGCCATCAAAAAGCCACTGGGATGCGCCGGTCGTACTCAGGAAGAAAACAGATGGCACATTAGGGTTCTGCGTTGAATACCAGTGACTGAACAAGATCACCAAAAAGGACGTGCACCCGCTTTCACGAGTTGACTACGCCCTCGACCACCCCTGCCATGCAAAGTACTTCTCTTTGATGGATTTGATGAACTGGACGAGAGAGATCTTGAGAAGACTGCCTTCATAATCCCCGACGGCCTATACGAGTTCAAGGTGACGCCGCTTGGGCTGTGCACGGCACCAGCAACATTTCAAAGAGTCATGGACACTGTGTTGGCTGGCATTAATGGCACACCTGCCTCGCATACCTCGACAACGCTGTGGTATTCGCCCGGAATTTCGAGGAACACCTTGCCAGATTGGAGTCTGTACTCGACGGCATCCGTTAGTGGGGGTTAACGCTGAAGCCTGGAAAGTGCCGGTTCGCGTACGAGGAACTCAAATTTTTGGGCCGCATCGTCAACGCCACAGGAGTCCTGCTTGACCCGGCGAAAACATCAGCCATAGCGAACTCTCCAAGACCTGAAGACCAGAAGGGTGTGCCAAGTTTTACCGGCGAAGATTTCCCGGAAAATTTCCCGGCATACGACCGGCCCTTCGTCGCAAACCTCGCATGCATTGCCGAGCCACTCACACGCTTGACGAAAGAGAGCACCCCGTTCAGCTGGGAAAGTCTGAAAGAAGAACCCTCCGCGAGCTGGAACACCATCTGCAAAGCACGCCCATGATTGGTCATGTCGACGAAAACGCCGAAACGGAACTTCGCACGGACGCCAGTGATAGGTTTGGGTTTCGTCCTCGACCAGAAGTAAAGCGGTTGCGAAGAGGTAACCGCCTATGCCAGCTTTGGTATGTCGAAGGAAGGAAAAAACTACTCTGCCCGCGAGAAAGAGTGGATGGCTGCTTAGAATCAATGAGTGAAAAGCACGTGCAATGATTTATTTTTCCACAATTCCAGAACTTTCGCCCCCGAATGATCAACTTAGTTACCTGGTAGCGTGTACCCACATGCTTTGCTGCACAGAGCACCCACGTGAGATGTGAGATGTCACTGTGGGCGTTATTCTTTTGAGCGCCTGCTATAACAAGGCTTCGGTTCAGGATCTGTGGCTCGGTATGCGAAACTTATTGGTTGAGGTTAGAGCCCAAGCACGTCTCTTTTATATTTTATAGTTTTGTCATTGCCTAATGTTTTTTTCTCAACTGGAATCTACGTGTTTTTTATTATAATGGTGATTTCGTATGTTTTATTTCGGTTTAGTTTGGGTCGCAGCCAGGGTCTACGTTACATTACCGTTCTGCAGCGCGCGAACAGATTTGTCACGTGGGGGCTCTGTGCAGCGAAGCGCTTGAAAATTCGCGCCCTGTTGTAGTAGTTGTTGTTTTTTGTTCCTTGTAATTATTGGCGCATACCCAATCAGGAGATCGGCCAAACATCAGTCGTTAAAGCGAAAGAGATTACTACCTAGTCACCTTACTCGAGGAAAATTTGAAAAAAATTGGAACCTTTTTCTTCTTGTGTTTAAGGAATGAAGTTTTAAAATAGTCAATAATAAACAAAACAGAACAAAAAGAAGAAGAACAAGAAGAAGAAGAAGGGAGAAGAAGAACAACAATAAGGAGCAGGGAGAAGAAAATAAGAAAAATATTCAGGAATGAAGACTTTTCGAGTTCTTTGGCGAGAAGCCAGAATAAGAATCGAATGACGTTGTGAATCGTTTGGAATTTTCTAAGAAACGCAGAAGAGCAGAACCAACATCCCGGGGGCAATTCCCTGTTTCTGAAGCCCTAAATGATAGTAGAGCCGGCACTGATAACGCCAATCCCAAGCTATAAAGCGGCACTTCAAAGAGCTGACGACTGAGGCTTGAAAATTGTCGACAGGACAAAAGGAAATGGTCGACAAACACTTCTTCATTATAGTAAGTGCACATAGCAGACGGCGCCAGACAAGACCTGTGGAGGTATCTACTGAACTGGAGTATACGACATCGAATGCTCGTTACAATCACTCCACGTAGCGTGAAGGGCACCAATTCGGTTTCCATTCCACGCACTTCTTCTTAGTTTTCTTCTTTTCCTTCTTCTTCTTCATTTGGTTTGCGTAATGGCATGACTTTGTGGGCCCTTTCGCAGTGGTGGGACCCACAAAATGATTAATTCTTTATAGATTTTAAGTGAGCTAGTCAGGTCAATTCAGGATACCATTGAATCGACCACGCATTAGGAGATATTTTCGAACACGCGCAAAATTTATGGTTCCAAACATTCGCACACAAATGTGTCGCCCGCCACCTTGGGCAAGACCCTATAAGCAGTCCGCCGTCTTATTAAACAGGGTACCTGTATGACCGCGGCAGCACAAAACACGTTCAGATAGGATGTTATTTTTATTAAATGCTAAAATGTTTTTAAACGAAATTTTCAGGTTGTCAAACGAACTGCACCAAACCAGGGATCGTGTGCAAAACTTACATTCAATAGACAGCTAGGAAGCTTTTTTGAGGCCACGCCATGGTCCTAAGTTCGGCCACAAGTATGCAAAAATAGTCAACCAACCTAAATAAAAGGCTGCAGCCTGAATGGTAAGAACACATGCTACCCTTTAGGTAGATTCATATTGCGAGCAGTAGGCGGCGACAGCGTGATCTGAAAACTGGGCAATATGATCCTCTGAAATGCACGGTGGGACGCGTTCCTGAAGCGGCTTGGCATGCTTTGGGATGATGCTTCCGCCATAAGCCGGTCCTAGTTTACCCCTCGCGGATGAGGGTGACAGAATTCAAAAAAGAATAAAATTTGCCAACTGGAAGCAGCGGGCTCGCTACAGTTCTTCAGGGGCTGCTTCTTATTTCTTCCCTTTTCTCGTGGGTCTGACACGAGCTTTCATTAAGGAGGCTCAGTAGGCCACCTGCTTGCCCGCCAAAGGCCATTACTGCTGCTACACAATGAATTTCAGTGGCCGTAGAAGATTACTGTTGGTTATTTGAGAATGATCGCAAAAACAAATAGCTACAAGCACAGTTTTTTCCTCAAAAAATTGAAGAGTGGAATTCTCTCCCTGCACAATTATTTCTTTGTTCTGATTTCATCACCGAAGTAGAAAAACATTTCTCTTTTTTAAATTTTGCGGACAAACATTTTCATACTTTCGATGTGTGAACTTCATATGAATTGTGTCGTCCATTCACCGTTGTACCCTCTCCTGCTGGGCCAAATTTTTGGCCTGCAGTATTGCCAAAAATAATAGTACCGCGCTGTCGTGATGTGCTACGCCGGAACATGGTTGTGTGGGGTTTACCAGGCGAATGAGGACAAGGTATGTGCCGCTACGGAGTAAGAGGAAGAAAAGAAACGACGTGCGCTCGGTTTTTCTGGTGGCTGGATTCACGTCCAGGCGGGTTTGCTGCGTGGTGTGCCTGGTTTCCTGCAGCTTCACTGTTCCCGAGCCGCGCCAAGCATCCGAGGCCTGACGTGGGGTGTGTGCGACCCGGCAAGGGCACCAGGCCGCACGTCGTCAAGCAACCCCCGCGCAACTTTCACGGGCCAGCGAACGCTATTCTTGTATCACGTGACTGTGTACACTTTCAACGTCTCCGTCTGCCTTTTCCTTGTGTGTTCCATTTGCGCGTGGTCGCGTTGTCTTCCTGCTCATCAGAATATACCTCCTCGATGTTCTGCACAAGAAGTGGACCCTCTGTGTGAAAGTCTAGCGCGAGGTGCTAGCGGGGTCCTTCATCACACAAGCTTCCCGCTAGAAATATTCTACGCTGTTTCGGATCGTTCGTATTGGGATCACCACTAAGAAATTTTCGAAAATAGCTATGTTCCTACAACTTTGAGACTTTTATTCTTACCCCGAAGGGAAGAATTTCGGTAGTTATCCTTATCGTCGATTTTTGTGCTAATATTTCATCCTGTTAGGGCGTTATTAAAGGAGCCATGAGACAAAATACAAGTTGGGTTTATTAGACAGACTGCTCAGATCCCGATAATAAATGATACCAATAATCATCGCAATCATCGAACAAAATAACGGAGATATGAAAGAAAACGTGTGAAGCAGTCGCGACCCCCTAGCCAATTTCCCGCAACTTTTCTATGACGTCACGGAACCTTGGTTGTGCGATTGGCGGCCGCCTAACTGACCTGTCGCGACGACACATGACTGGACGTCTGTAATGGGGCCTCTAGTTCCATTTGAACCGCATCACTTGAATGCTAACCTGCAGTTAACGCACTGAAAATTACGTTTTTATTGTTGGTCCGTATGACATCATTCTTGCTCATAACACGTCACTGTGGCGCAAAATTTGAAAGTTTTTAAATACTTCTTGCTTTTTTTTTTTCGTTAAAAAACATCTTTTGTGGCTGTAACGGAGCTGAGTGAGATACTGAATCCTAGTGCTTTCAAATTAAATGAAGTTGTATTTTCTCTTCATGGCTCCTTTAAGGTTGTTTCTTTGTGGTTTGAAGGGAAGGAAAATAAAGAGCATAGCGAGAAAGAGAGAGAGAGAAAAAGTAAAGGAAAGGCAGGACTGTTAACCAGGCTACGGCCCTAGTATGCTATCCTGAACTGGGGAAAGGGGAACAATGAGAAAAAAGGAAAATAGAAAAAGAAGGGGAAAGGTAAGGACAGAGCGTGGAGTGGTGTGCCCAGCGTTAGTACACTATAGACGAGAAAGTTCACGACAGTTGTTAGAGAGTAGTCTTGCGCTACAATCTTTTGTTGCAATTTTGTCGTTTCGAGAAAACACAGAAGCGCTTTGTCACCTTGTCCGCAGACGACGGAGAAGGCCAGTGGTCCAGGATTGGTATCCTTCAGAGAACGGGCGCCGAGAGTCTAACTTTCGTAGAGTCGCAGAGAGCTGGCTGCGTTCGGATGAAAACCGTGGGCAATCGCAGAGGACATGTAGTATGTTCTCTGGTGGGTCACAGGATTCGCACGCCTCACTGGCTGCCATTCCAATCAAATAAGCGTAAGCATTTGTGAATGCGACTCCAAGCCAGAGGCGACAAAGAATGGTTGCTTCAGATCGTGGGAGGCCTAATGGGAGGGGGCGCTCAAGATGGGGGTCCAGGGCATGGATACGAGCGCTCGTGAACTCTTGGGTACTCCATTTCGATAGCGTGGTCTCCCGGGGAAGTTTTCGGAGAATCCTAGCGGCGTCCGTCCTGGTTAACGGTATAGATATGGTCTTCATTTTTTGATGTGCCAAGCGTGCGGCAGCGTCCGCACTTTCGTTTCCGACAATGCCGCAATGACTGGGAAGCCACTGAAAGGCAATGTCAAGACCCGCTTGGGTGGCATGGTCGTACAGTAGTCTTATCTCGGCCAGCAGCTGTTCATGAGATCCACGGCACAGGGCTGACTGGAGCGATTGAAGCGCAGGTTTTGAGTCGCAGAAGATCGCCCATCTTCGGCATGAAGTTTGTTCAGTGGTATGAAGGGCACAACGTTCTGCAGCCGTGGAAGTGGTAAGGTGGGGCTATTTTGAATTCTGTGGACATGGACATTCATGGTATAACGACGGCGCCGGAAGAACTAGATTTTGCTACGGAGCCATCGGTGTAAATATGGGTGCAGTCACTGCATCTCTCGTTGTAAATAAATGAGACTTAACTGCTGTACTGCCAGCGTTGGAAAATCTTGCTTCTTTGTTAAGCCTGGGATACTGAGGCATGCTCGAGGCTGCGTCGTACACCAAAGTGGGAGTGGAGGCCTCATCGCAGGCGTGCAGTTGGATGGTATGCTGGTGATGTTGGAAGCTACAACCTTTGCGAAAGACGCATGGGGACGTTTAGATGGTAGACTGGCAAGGTGATGATCCGGCAGCCTGGTTAGGTGCCTAATATGCGCCTTGAGTGTTTCATTGTCACGTAAGTGGGTAAGGGGTGATCACGAGCCACAGCAATGGTTGCAGCTGTTGACGTGCATCGTGGTAGGCCAAGGCACGTTCGGAGCTCACCTGCAAACAACTCAGTGCGAAGGAAGGGAGGTAAATGGCGTGTAAAAAGGTACAGCAGCCCAAGTAACCATCGGTGTCCGTGGTACGTCCCGAAAATGGCGAGCATGAAATGCGAATTTCTCGGGCCACTGTTCATTCGTGTTTGAATGTTCGTGTGCCGACGTACAGTGGACACCCAGCGACGGGTGTACACAGGATATACATTTTCGTATTTCTGAAGGGCATCCGCCCGTGGAAGTGGAATCTTACCATGAAGCATCAAATATTGGCTTAAAAAGAACATAGAAGGAAAAACATAAAAACCACGCAGCTTTTTAAATGCAAAAAGTTTGTACACCACACAAATTGTAAATTTCAAGTTTCTTCTATATATGATTCAAATTAAGCCTATTTTTTAAAGTTTTTTGAAGCACCTCACCGACTGCAACGTTGAACTCTTGGGGAAGAGTATATAAGAATAGAATACTGCCAATAGATCATGAAACATAAAACTGCAAAACTACGTTGTTTCTGCCGTCTTTTCTTGTCCGGTAGGGCGTTGGTGATCTGTGGTCGTGTAGTAGTTATTGAAGGAACATATGCTTCTTCCTAAGAAAACTTTATTGGTTCGGTAAATTTTGTACTGAATATCCACAATACATACAATTTTAGAACGTCCGTGTAGAAACATTATAGCTGTCATCATTGCTTGACCGGTGAGATCCGCATCTTCGGTGCGCAAAGTCGTGTGAGCAGCTCTCGCACGAGCTGCTTCATCTTCATCTAGTCACCATCTATGTCACCATCGCATCGCAGGAATATCGCGCCTATTGGTCTCTGCTTATTTAAACTTTCGGTCCCGAAACCCGTGAAGAAGGACCAGTGCGATTCGGATTCATCCGAAGTCTGGCCTACGAGAAGGAGAATCCCCGATGCCTACGACGAACCATTTCATGGACATGGTGGTACCCATGCCCTACCGACGTGACGGGCAGACAACACGACGAGACATCCTCCCCTCCGGGGTTTTCTTTGATGGGTCCTAGAAAGCGATTCTTCAAAAGGTGAGGGGAATGCCGCAGCTCGTCGCGCAATAAAACCCACTACCTTTGATGCACGAACAGGGTTTTCCTCAATTTAAGACGCGCCTGCACGAACAGGGGATTACCAGAGAAAGGGACGCGGTTAATTGCTCGTGAACTACGCAGAAACGCAGAAGCAGCATTAGGGCTGACGGTAATGACGAGCGATGTTTGCGATGTGTTGACGAGCATTCTGTGCCAGCTACGAGAAATTGAAGTTGAACTGAAACTGTGGAATTATGAAATGGAACCGCGTATTGACATAGAGCACCTCAATGAAGGAATTTGCAACCAACGTAGACTACGATGACAAAATTACTCGCGTTAGGATACAAATATACTATCGATTGAAAAACCCAAACTACGACACCATAGGACATTACAAGATCCTGGAGAAATTGAAGTCATCTACAAGTTGCGGAGAGTTTTTTACGGCTACATAGCAATGCTACGATCTACAGTCACCTCGAAACTTGGAATGAAGAAGCTGTCTGACAGAAACATCTCTGCATCGAATTTCTTACCGCAAGCAGAACTAGGAGAATGCGACTCCCTTATTGGCTGCGCTTCCTTTTCAAACTGAAGATGCAGTACTCTCGTCTGTTTTTCAAGAAACCGTCGACACTACCTTCAGCGACACCGTCCTACTCACAAAGTTTCCTGTAATAAGCACAGGTTACGTATGACGAACGTATAGAGTGGGATACAAGGAATGTATTACATGTAGAAACATCGAGGGAATGACAAGACACAAAAAGAAGAGCAATGCACGACATTGAGGAGGGTGATGCTGCCGTTTTAGAGAAATATCCCAACAGGACTGATGCGAACCTACCAGACAAACCAGTGTCAGAAAAAGAGTTCGCGGAGATTACGCTTTAAAGAAACAGGAAACATCTGTTTACTGCAACCGAATTGTGACTGAACAGTGCTCCAGAAAGAAGCACATTCTCAGAGAAATTCTTTTTGGATCTCGAAATTTTTATTTGAAGAACTAAAATCTGAGTACAAAAGCGTCAAAGACGGCTTACGAATAAACAAGCGTCGATTAGGCCGATATTACTAGCGAGGACTTAAAAGACGCCCCTGCGGCAGTGTGCCCTCTGACTGCCTCACCGGATCGATAAGGATGGACTTAGTAAACCTTATAATGGAAACTGAAAGCGCAAAATAGACACGGACAAAGAAAGGGCACAACAGGTCTATTTTGCGCTTTCAGTTCCATTATGCATCACCAACAGGCCCAAACCATGACCCCTTTAGTAAACCTGCTGAAGCGCGAACTAAAATGGCTTACGCATGGCTGGGGAAGATGTAGAAGCTTTATAGTTGTCATCATTGCTGCACCGATGAGATCACAAGGATCGGTGCCCATAGTCGCGTGAGCAGCTCTCGCACGAGCTGCGTCATCTTCATCTAGCCGCCATCTTTGTCAATAGAAGCACCTTCGCATCGCCGCGACGTCGCGGCTATTGCTCTCTCCCTATTTTACAGTCCTAATGCACGTACAGAAGTGTTAAATCCCGACGACTAGAGGACGCACACCGTATTTCCGCGGCTCTAAAACGGAGAACTTGCGGACATCCGCTACAGCTAAAATAGACATGCGTTCGGCGGCTGACTGCCGTCTAGTGGTTGCTTCGGAGAGTGTCAGAGACTGAAAAAGACAGGATAAAGAACATAAATAGCGCTAAGCCAGTCCTGCACACCCGTCAGTACCACGGAAGTCAGGGATACAGGCACAGTGTGGGGGCGGGCGTCGTCAGGTAATGGAGCAGATGGGCCAATGGTTGCCGTTGAGTTGCCACGGGACCCCTTGGAAAACGTAAGGTAGTGTGCGCTACAGCGTCTCATCAGGGGATATGCTCCACCCTGCCCAGTTGTGAACATTCCGCGCAAGAAGGCGAGTCTTTGCACCCGTGTCGTAGAAGGCTCTCCGCCACGTTGCATTGATCGAGCCGCAGGTGGAAAAGCAGGAGGCGGGCGTCCCTGCTGATGCGTGCAGGCAGTGGCCGCTGCCGCGGCGCCAGCCACTTACAACCAAGAGATCGGAGTGCATCACCTGCAGAATGTGGGCCAGGACGGGGCGGCCCTCACTGAAGGTGGTGGCGCCCGGAAGTTTTCGCGTGCACTCCTGGTGGTTCTTCCTGCCAGGGCATCGGCGTCCTCGTTCCCCGGATGCCACGGTGGCCCCGCAGCCCGTGGAACCGCAGGCCGACGCCTCGGGAGGCCACGATGTGCAGGCTGGCCGAAAGGGAGAGCTCTGGGTATACTGTCGGTAGGCTGGTCGGTCGCGTACAGCTGCAGCTACGTCGGCCTCCGGGGTGAATCGTTCCTGAATCATGTTTCAGCTATACTCTGCAAATACGGGGTTGAAATGAGCCGGAACTGGTTGCCACGGCAGCCACTCCTAATTTTGAAGCCACCTGATGCTCATTGCCTCCTTTCACCCCCCGTCTTTTCAAGAAAGCGAGTACAAGACAATTTTTCTAAGAACGACTAGGGTCAGGGCGACCACCATCCTTCATACGTGATCACAGAGAGCAGGAAGCCCTCTGACGAGGTCAGGCTACCAGCAGCGTTTGAATTGGGTGTGACGAGTGGGCCTGTTTAGAACCTTTTTGTGGCCCCAGAAAACTTTAACTTAACTGTGCGGAGCTGCAATTTCTGCTGCGCAGTGCATACCACCGAGTACATAGCATTATTTTTCTGTATCGTGAGAGGATCTTCAGTTTTTGACATTGTTGATGAGCGGTATGCAAGCTTCAGTTCAAAGCGCTGCGTCGTCATTCATTGGCCTAGTCCTGCAATGGCAGTTGTGCAATTACACGATTAAGGGAACTCTAATCCGCCAAGGTGACGGACTGGCTTTGGTGTTTCGCTGAGTTGAGCCCAAGAGCGCAGGTTTTATCACGGCCACATCGCTGCTATTCTGAAGTAGGCGAAAAACAAAATCGTTCATGTGTCGAGATTCAAGCGCACGTCAATGATTCCCACATGGTCAAAGTTAATCCGGAGGCCTCTACTGCGGCGCGTCTTTTGCCCACTAGTAACGTCCGCTCTTTGAACCCAACAATCACTCGAACGGTAACGTACGCCTCCGTGGACAGCCAGTCACGCGGTATATACCTTGCACGGTGCAGGGGTAAGTTGCCATCTCGAGTAGGGCAATATCACATGCCTTTATTAGCATTTTGAGAGGAAAGATGTGGTTATTACACCATCTGGGATGGCTGTTATTTAGCACCTGAAAGCGCTTCACACTCAGCGTTGAATTTAGATGACATGTTTCCACTTTCCAACTATGACATGCCAATCTTTTCTGCTCGTGATCCCTCACTGGTACAAACGTGAAATTACATTTTTTTTCTTTTATCCCGCAGTAATGACGTATCGAGTGAGACATAAAGTTAGGCGGCTTATATTAGGCAATAAATGTTTTGCGTTTTTGGACAAAATCTTTTTTAGTAGAAAGGACACGTTGAGCAGTGGTGTATAGAACTTGCCGTTTCAAGAGAAAATCAACTCTCACCTACTGCAACTGCAGATGCGGCCGCTGCAACCACTAAGCCGTTCTTTCGTCGATATCGTTCGCTTTGGCATAAACAATCGCGCCTGGCAAAAGCACTCCTCGTATTAAGCGAACGTCCATTTGCCAAAGATGTTTATTTTTGACCCCGTGAGCACATTATTGCTGAAATAGCAATAAGAATGCTAGTCCTTCTTGCCACCGAACCCGTAAATCCACTTCATTAGACTAAAGGCATGCACTGTGTGGATTACAAGATTTTTCGAGTTACGGAATAACAATTTTATTACTTTACTAAAATGCCTGTATAACAATTGTTAAAAAAATTGCTCGATGTAGCTAAGAATATTTGTGTAATCGCCAATGAGCATAGTTTTTTATACCTAAATTACACTGGCTTGACTTCTGCAAATTAGCTCACGGGAAGGTTCCAAACCTAAAAAAATGCCGACACTTCCAGGGCGACGTCGCCGAAAATGTTATATTGTTTACAGCGTTCTTGTTGTCGCGAATTTGACCAATGCACCCCCTATAGACTCGTCGAATATTTCAGTAAATCGAGCTAATATATTTACGGCCTAAAAATGGTGGACATGTTTCCGCTAAGTTATGTTTTAACACAAAATTCAGAGTGCCGTCATACGGCACTCTGCCTGAGCGCTGTAGCTATAGCTAGAGTGCCGCCCTGACGAGTTTAATATTTATGACTAGCTAAACCGCCTCCATCGTCTGTCTGTGCATTGTAGAGGTACCCGCCTGAGCTTCTGGATGCCTAAGTTTATGGTTTGGCACCGCTTTCCATCTTTTTTTTTGGCCTTTACATAAACTGTTTTCCGCATTCATGAAGTCAGTTTTTGTGTATCGAATGATAGATTTCTGTTCGTTACCTGGTTTTAAGTGAGTTTATATTAGGTTACTTAGCTTTACGTAGACCCAGCGATGTGTGCCAGACGCGAAATTTTTTTTACAAGGGCGCGGTGATGTCGATACCGTCGGACGGCACTCTAGACACCGGCAATATTTAAGGAAATCTACGAATAAAAATTGCAGAAATAAATATAGCCTATATTTTACTTGGAGAGGTTTGCTGAATGAGCATCTCGTTGCCATCATTCAAATCAGCTTGCAAGTAGACCGGCAACCATCCACGATTAAACAACACAGGCTTGGGGCGGTGCTAGCCTTGTCGTAAAATGTCGAACAAGGTAAATGTAACGGGCAGCGAAGCTTCGATCAAAAAGTGATTTAGAACCTATGCCGGCGACATCAGCACGAGGAGCTGTGGCAGTGGTGATTGAAGCGTGCCTAGGTATGGAGGAAACAAACACTAAAAAACAAGTTTATTCAATTATAAAACAAAATTGATATTTTATGAAATAAATTTACTTCTCAGTCACATTTATTTAGCAAAGTGTGCAAAAGTTTTGGAAATGTGATACATTCCTAAAAAACCATTTTTTAGCGCCCTGGAAAGAATGGCACATGCCATTTCTCTGTGATGCGGTCCTTTTAGTGATCGTAAAGGTGTGCGTAATGTTCATCTGCTACAAACGCCCCTCACGTTTTTTTGGCGGTGCGCATTTGCCTTCGTTTTTCCTCTTAATTTGGTGCGAACCTAATTTTGCTGTGCGTGGAGTTTCGAGTGCGTTGCGTCGCGGGTGAACAGGTTTAGTACCGTGCCCGACGTGCACGGTGTCCTACGGGCGATGCTGCCAATGGCTAAGATATTTTTTGTGTCGTGAACTTGGGGTGGTAGCGAGCGCCACTCGGAATGCTCAGGGTGAGGGAGACTTTCTTTTAACCCCCGGGGCATGACTCGGTGTTTACGACATGTCGACAGTGGTTCTACTAGCGTTTAACCCTCTTAAGCTACCTTTGGCACCAAGACTGTCAGAACAGAGTCCCTCGCCATGTGTGCAGGAATCAGAAATGGGAAATGAGGGGCCCGGTGAATTAATACAGAATAAAGGTTGGCAGTCAAGAAAAATAGGAAAGCACAGGGGGGAAGGCAGTAGGGCCATAATAACAGATGAATTTTTTGAGTAAAAAAAAATTGGTGAAAAACTGCCCCCCGGCGGCATCCGAACCCCGAACTCTCCCAGAATAGATACGGTCTGGTGCGACGACCACTACGCTACCGGCGGGGATGTTTCCCCACATTTTCTCGAATATTTATGTTAACGTATTTTTATTTCCTGCACTTGGGGGTGGAGCCACCGGCACTCGGACAACTCGGGGTAACGGGGACCTTGTTTTTAACCCACAGGCCGTGACTCGAATGTCTACGACATTTCTAGAGCGGTCGAACAACAGCGTTCAACCTCATAAGCTACCTTTCGCACCAAGACTGCCAGAAAAGAGTCTGGCTAGGTATGTAGCGATCGAGAAATGGGAAATGAAGTGCACAGTTATTTAAGACAGAATAAGGGTTGGCAGTCAATAAAACCTAGGAAAGCATAAGGGGGAATGCAGTAGGCATAGTAACCGATGAATTTTGAACCAAAAAAGTGGTGAAAAAATGCCCTCCGGGCGGGATTCGGGCACCCGACGTCCTGAAAACCGATCTGGTGCTATGACCACTACAATAACGGTGGGCTGTTTCCCACCACTTTCTCGAATATTTATTTAAGGTATTTTTATTTCCTCCACTTGTGGGTGTTAGCCACCGGAACTCGGACTACTGGGCGGTCGAGGACCTTGTTTTTAACCCCTGGCCCTGACTCGAGGTTCTACGACATGTCGAGAGTGGTCGACCAGCGTTGAACCCCTTAAGCTACCTTTGGCACCAAGACGGGCAGAACAGAGGACCTCGCTGTGTGTGGCGAATCTAAATTGGAAATAAGGGGCTCTGTGAAATAATACAGAGTACATTTCGCACGCAAGAAAACCTCAGAAATCAAAGGGTAGGATGTGTGTAGGTCATAGAAAAGATGAAGAATTTTCTGATACAGAAGTGGGGAAAAATGCTCTAAGGGCGGGATCCAGGCAACCGACCTTCTGAAAACCGGTCTGGTGCAATGACCCTACGCAACGGCGGGGCTGTGTCCCTACCACTTTCTCAGGTATTTATGTTAAAGGGGTCCTGAAATATCTTCCGCCGATGCATGGATGTACCTCTACCTAAATAAAGGAATGTATTTGCAATCTCCTCCCGCAAGAATTTGTTAAAGCGATGAGTATTAGCTGAGAAATCGTAAATCAAAAACCGGCATTATCCCGCGCCCTGCTTTTCCTCTCCTTTTCGACTTACTCTCCGTGTTTGACGGCGCGCGAGCCTTGCCTCCCATGATGCTGCGCTCCGCAGCAGTGACATACTTCCGCTATTGCGCTGCTCAGACTGTCGTCTACTACGGGCAAGCTTTGTTGACACCATGAATCCCGCACTTCGCTCAAGGCTGGAAAAGCGAACGAAAAATTTTTATCGGCGGCGAACTCGCAAGCCGCACGGGAAGGTTCGTGTGCTCGTTCCCTTGATGCACCGCGCACTGTTTATCCAAAAAGCGCCGTATGAGATGTGGCCCCGCCGAGCCGGGTCTTATTTTGCGGTGGTAATTCCTGCCGGCGGCATGTGAAAAGCCATATTAAAACGATACAGAACCCGTGCATAAAATGCTTCAATCATGTGACCAGTTCAGCTTGGGGCGACGCGTGTGGAGAGCGGCAACGTTGGCAAAACATGCTCCGTCGCGGCTCTGAGCTTTCTAGCGCTGGAGCGAGCGCCAGTTCTTTAACAATCTCAAACTTCGGTTGCCCTGGCAACAAGGCACAAACCTCCCAAGTCAGTTACGGTTGCGTGATCCCAGTTCAGCTTGGGGCCCCACTTTACGACATGTGGGCACTGCAGGCGTACCACTCACTCCCATTGGAAGTGCGAGATGCGTTTGGCATTACAGGAGGCGATGTGTGTGTGTTGTGGACGCCTTTGTGCGACGTTGTTTGCGGGTGGATAGTGCTCCCATGGTCTGGATTATCTTTCTCGCGCGACGTACGACTCAAGCTCGCATGGTATGTGCATTGTGCGTGGCTAAAAGCCATGGGATTGTGCGCCAGAGTTAAGTGACTTGCTGTTCGTCCCCGCAACTGCGCGCGAGGTGAGTACCGAATTTACGACGGGCAGGAGGCAACCCATCCTCTGTCAATCGTGGTTCAGACTTGCAACGCATGTTGTGACGTTGTGTTCGTTAGAAACGCATCTCTGGATTGTTTTGAAGTTGAATAAAATGTATGCGTCAAACCCGGGCATTCGGCTCAGGGCGTTTTCTGCGATTGCACGAAAGAAGTGCCACGGGGCTTCAACGGTTTCTTTATGGAACGTATTTAGGTAAGAGAATATCCATGTCGTGTTATGGCCGTGTTGCATTCAATACAAACGGTTTTTTAAGCGTTTGTTTACACTTGTTTCGTTTGTCGTAAAATGCCCAAGCACTCCGGCACTCCGCTGGCAGATCAGCCGGCGAGCCGACGCTGAGCAGACGACTCATCTCCTTTGCCGGAAGTGCGTGAAAAAGCCGCCCAAAAGCAGGATGTCTAGCTCATGACGAACATCTGGGAATCGATGATGTAGACCTGTGAAGATGGCGGCGTCCAAAACACGAAGGGAAGGGGGAAAAAAACGACAAACTTTGCAACAAAAGTGTGAGCTTTCCGCTGCGCGTAAAAGAGTAATACTTGGCACAGAGGACGTTGACGACCCAATCTAATGGTTGCGCTAGTTCATCTAGTGCGCTCAAAATGCCTTTCAGGGCCCCTTTAAGGTATTTTTTTGTTTCCTGAACATGGGCGGTGGTAGCCAGTGCCACTCGGACTACTTGGAGTGAAGGGGACCATCTTTTTAACCCCCGGGCGTGACTCGAGTGTCAACGACATGTCGAGAGTGGTCGACCATCGTTGAACCCTCTTAAGCTACCTTTGGCACCAAGAGTGCTAGAAAAGATGCCCTCCCTCTGTGTGTACCGAATCAGAAATTGGAAATGTGGCGCTTGGTGAAAAAGACAGAATAGGGTTGGAATTCAAGAAAACCTCGGAAAGCAAAGAGGGGAATGCGGTAGGTCATAAGAAACAGATGAAGATTTTTTGATACAGAAAGTGGGGAAAAAATGCCCTCCGGGCGGGATCCCAGCCCCGGACCTCCTGAATACCTGTCTGGTGCGATTACCACTACGCTACCGGAGGGGGCTGTTTCCCCGTACTTTCTCGGGTATTGATGCTAAGATATTTTTTTTTCGTGAACTTTGGATGGTAGCGAGCACCACTCGGACTGCTCGGGTTGAAGGAGACCTTCTTTTTAACCCCGGGGGCCATGACGCGAGTGTCTACGAAATGTCGACAGTGGTCGACAGCTTTGTTGAACCCTCTTAAGCTAATTTTGGAACCAAGACTGTCAGAACAGAGGCCCTCGCTATGTGCATGCAGTGAATCAGAAATAGGAAATGAGGGGCCCGGTGAAATATTACAGAATAAGAGTTGGCAGTCAAGATAACCTCCGAAAGCAAACGGTAGGATGTGGTAGGGCCTATACACAGATGAAGAATTTTTTGAGACAGAAAATGGGGAAAAAATGCCCTCCGGGCTGAATACGGGCAACCGACCTCCTGAAAACCGGTCTGGTGCGATCGACCACTACGATAACGGTGGGGCTATTTTCCTCTACCACTTCCTCAGGTATTTATGTTAAGGTATTTTTTGCTTCCTGAACATGGGGGTGGTAGCCAGCGCCACTCGGACTACTCGGGAGGAAGAGGACCTTCTTTTTAACCCCCGGGTCCCATGACTAGAGTGTCTACGACATGTCAGAGTGGTCGACCAGCGTTGAACCCTCTTAAGCTATCTTTGGTACCAAGACTGCCAGAACAGAGGCCCCCTGCTATGCATGTAGCTAATCAGAATGGGAAATGTGGGGCTGGTTGAATAATACAGAATAAGGGTTGGCAGTCAAGAAAACCTGGGAAAGCACAGGGGGCATGCAGTAGGCCATAGTAACAGATGAATTTTTTTAGCCAAAAAAAAAGTAGTGAAAAAATGACTCGCCGGGTGGCATACGAACCCCGGAACTCCAGAATACTCGGCCTGGAGCGATGACCACTACGCTACCGGCGGGGATGTTTCCCCACCTCTTTTCTCGGGATATTATGTTAAGGTATTTTTATTTCCTCCACTTGGGGGGGGTGGTAGCCAGCGCACTCGGACTACTCGGGGTGACGGGACCTTCTTTTTAACCCACGGACCCTGACTCGATTGTCTACGACATGTTGAGAGAGGTCGACCAGCGTTCAACCCTCTTAAGCAACCTTTGGCACCAAGAGGTACCAGAACAGAGGCCCTCGCTATGTATCCAGCGAATAAGAAATTGGAAATGTGAGGCTTGGTGAATAATACAGAATAAGGGTTGGCAGTCAAGAAAACCTCGGAAAGCAAAGAGGGGAATGCGGTACGTCATAGAAACAGATGAAGAATTTTTTGGGACAGATAGTGGTAAAAAAAAAGAGAACCACCGAAACCAAAGGGTAGGATGCGGTAGGTCATAGAAACAGATGAAGAATTTTTTGAAGCAGAAAGTGGGGAAAAAATGCCTGCTGGGCGGAAACCGGGCAACCGACCTCCTGAATACCGGGCCTGGTGCGATGACCACTACGATTAGGCGGGGCTGTTCCCCTACCACTTTGTTAGGTGTTTATGTTAAGGTATTTTTTGTTTCCTGAACATGCGGGTGGCAGCGGTCCCTCGGACTACTCGGGGTGAAGGGGACCTTCTTTTTACCCCAGGGCTATGACTGAGTGTCAACAATCTGTCCAGATTGGGCGAAAAGCGTTGAACCCTCGTAAGCTATCTTTCGTACCAAGACTGCCCGAACAGAGGCCCTTGATAGGTGTTTTGCTAATCAGAAATGGGAACTGTGGGCTGGTTGAATAATACAGAATAAGGGTTGGCAGTCAAGAAAACCCGGAAAGCAAAGAGGGGAATGCGGTAGGTCATAGAAATAGATGAACAATTTTTGAGTAAGAAAGAAAGTGGTGAAAAAACGCCAGCCGGACGGGATTCCCCCGACCCTCCAGAATACCGGTCTGGTGCGATGACCACTACAATACCAGTGGGGCTGTTTCCCCACCACCTTCTCGGGTATTTATGTTCCGGTATTTTTTTTTGCTGCACTTGGGAGCGGTAGCCTGCGCCACTCGGACTACTCGGGGTGAAGAGGGCCTTCTTTTTTTTCCCCGGGCGTGGTCTCGAGTGTCTACGACATGTCGAGAGTTGTCGACCACCATTGAACCTCTTAAGCAACCTTTGGCACCAAGACTGCCAGAACAGAGGACTTCGCTATGTATGTAGCGAATCAGAAATTGAAAATGTTGGGCTTGGTGAAAACACAGAATAAGTTGGCAGTCAATAAAAACTCGGAAAGCAAAGAGAAGAATACGGCAGGTCATAGAAACAGAGACGACGAATTTTTGAGAAAGTGATGAAAAAATGCCCTCCGGTTGGGATCCGAGGACCCACGACGTCCAGAATACCGGTCTGGTGCATGACCACTACGCTACTGGTGGAGCGGTTTCCACAACCATTTTATCTGGTATTTTTGTTAGGCACTATTTTTTGTTTCCTCATTTTGGTGATTTAGCCAGCACAACTCGCACTACTCTGGGAGAAGGGGACCTTCCTTTTACCCTTGGGCTGTGACTCGATTGTTTACGACATGTCGAGAATGGTCGCCCAGCATTGAACCCTTTTAAGCTACTTTTGGCACCAAGACTGCCAGAACAGATGCCCTCGCAATGTGTGTTAGCGAATCAGAATGGGAAATGAGGGGCTCGGTGAATAACCACAGAATAATGGTTGGCAGTCAAAAAACCTCGGAAAGCAACGAGGGAAATGGGTAGGTCAAAAAAACAGATGAAGAATTTTTTGAGTCAGAAAGTAGTGGTGAAAAAAGCCCTCCAGGTGGGATCCGAGCCCCCGACCTTCTGAATACCGGTTTGGTGCGATGACCACTACGATAACAACGGGCTATATCCCTACCACTTCCTCAGGTAATAGTGTTAAGGTATTTTTTGTTTCCTGAACAGGGGGGTGGTAGCCACCACCACTCGGACTACTCGGCGTGAAGGAGACCTTCTTTTTAACCCCGGGCCATGACTCGAGTGCCTACGACTGTCTAGAGTGGTCGACCAGCGCTGAACCCTCTGAAGCTACCTTTGCACCAAGACTGCCAGAAAAGAGCCGCTGGCTAGGAATGTGCGAATGAGAAATGGGAAATGAAGGGCACAGTGTATTGACAGAATAAGGGTTAGCAGTCAAGAAAACCTAGGAATCACAGGGGGGGAATGCAGTAGGCCATAGTAACAGATGAATTTTGGACCAAAAAAAGTGGTGAAAAAATGCCTTCGGGGTGGGATCCGGGCCCACCGACCTCCTGAAAACCGGTCTGTTGCGATGACCACTACGATAACAGTGGGGCTATTTCCCTACACTTCCTCAGGTATTTTGCTTAAGGTATTTTTTGTTTCCTGAACATGGGGGTGGTAGCCAGCGCCACTCGGACTACTCGGCGTGAAGGATACATTTTCTTTTTAACCCCCCGTCCCATGACTCGAGTGCCTACATGTCGAGAGTGGTCGACCAGTGTTGAACCCTCTTAAGGTACGTTTAGCACCAAGACTGCCAGAAAAGAGTCCCTCGCTAAGCTTTAGCGAATGAAAATGCAAATGAGGGCACAGTGAATTAAGACAGAATTAGGGTTGGCAGTCAAGAAAACCTAGTAAAGCACAGGGTGGAATGGAGTAGACCCACAATAACAGATGGATGTTTTGGACCAAAAAAGTGGTGAAAAAATGCCCACCGGGCGGGATCCGTACCCAGGAACTCCAGAATACCGGTCTGGTGTGATGACCACGACACTACCGGCGGGTATGTTCCCCACCACTTTCTTGGATATTTCTGTTACGGTATTTTATTTTCCGGCACTTGGGGGTGGTAGCCACCGGTACTCGGACTTCTCTGGTGTAAAGGGGACCTTCTTTTAACCCACGGGCCGTGACTCCATTGTCAACGACATGTCGAGAATGGTCGCCCAGCATTGAACCCTTTTAAGCTACTTTTGGCACCAAGACTGCCAGAACACAGGCCCTCACTATGTATGTAGCGATCAGAAATGGAAATGGTGGGGCTGGTCGAATATTACAGAATAAGGGTTGGCAGTCAAGAAAACCCCAGAAAGCAAAGAA